>WEDG01004723.1:0-11277 GCA_017591395.1 Schistocephalus solidus | reverse complement strand
TTCCACCTCAGCTGCCTTCGCAGAATACTAAAGCAGACATGGCAAGACAGGATGCTGGACACACGGGAATTGGGCTTTCGCCCTTCAGCTCCCTATTTACATTCAAAATGACAATAGAATAAACGTTTACCACAAGTAATCCGACAAATAAACATTTAGTATCATAGGTATGTGTGGGCCAGGCACAAGCTGCCGCTTCGGACACAACCTTCAGCATATGTAAAATTCTTTCCCAGCAAATTCGTATCTACTTTGCATTTAAAAGGGTCAACGGTTTCTGAAAGGACGACCTCCTCCATGTTAGGCAGCCCACGCATAAACTGGCTTCCTTGACAGGAAAACTACACCGATGCATGATTGGTATCTGATTGACATTTCTGATGACCTTTGACATAAAAAAACGTTTCCAGCAAGGCCAAACTAAGTTGTTGACGCACTGTTCCAGCGTTACTGTCAAAGAAGTAACCGTAAAGTGTTAGTAAAAGTGAAAATGGTACCCGTTGGAGCGCAGAGCAATAACTTTAAGCCTAGAGTAATAGCGTGCATAAGACGAGAGCGGATAGACTTGGTACAAATTATTTATTAATAAATAAACTGTATTTTTAAGTCCCAGAGGGCCCAATCATTACAAACTTAGCATCGCAGTTTAAAGAAATGCAAATTTGATAAATGCTGCACCATGTGAACAGTCATATGAACAGCAAAAATTAGAAGTATGGTAGGCATATCCGATTCAGCACGATTAGCCAGTTTTACAACAATAGCCAACAATCTTTGGAATATACGGTGAGCTAGGAAAGAAGCAGTAAAAAAATCCTACGGGTAAATCAGGGGCGGAGTTTGGCAAACCTCCAATTTAAAAAGCCAAACTAGGAGAAAAAACTGCTTCTCTAAAAATTAATAGATAGAGTTGATGGGATTGGTACGATGTAATGGGACAGCATTGTGATGTTGCTGACAACGTGTGAGGGTTCGAAACGCTTCTTGGTCTGGGAAAGATCATATAGCAGCCAGAGCTACTGTATACAACCATCTTGGAGGTGAGAGAGGAGGAACTCATCGGGACAACAGGGTCAACACCAAGAGGAGACAGTGGAGGTCAAGTGATCATCACCGAGATGCGACCTTGGTGACTAAATATTCAGCCTACAAGGAAACTAAAAGAGCAGAACCCGATACGATCATTGACAGAGACCGCGGAAACCATACTCGGGGTTGCAAAAACAGAGGAATGCATCAAAGTTGATAGTGATGTTCTAAAAGATGAAAAACGTCTGTTAAGCTGGACTCCGCAGAGGATAAAATACACTTAAATAACCTAAAGAATAATTTACATATGTTTTGAGCAAGCGCCTAAACGGAACAGTGATTTTGGATATGCCTACGAACACACCTTCATCAATGAGCACTTATATGTATTTCCGAGGAATTTCTCACTGCGTACTATCAAGGCTTTAAGAACCAAGCAATTGCGTGTGACTTTCATCAAACTGATTTCGGCTGGCATTTGCCTCTATCCTAATATGAATTGAGCCCTTACTCAAATGTGCAATTAGGCAAAATACATAATGATCAGCGAGTTTCCTAAGCGCCGATCAAAGAAATACGATTTGCAGATGTCCTCTGCCTTCTTTATGAGACTCGGAGTCACAAGAAAACTCAGATCTTAGCATATGTATTCACACTTATTCTCGTGACTGATAAGAATTTTCCAATAACTTACTCCCTTATCCTTGCTTTTTGACCAGGCTATTCGAAAGCCACACTTGCGGCTGGCAGGTCTCACGACTAGAGTGCGTCCCTTTCTGGTCTGAATATGATTTATTTTTCAGTTCACATGTTTTGATGTCTTGAAGCCATCTCTTACTTTTGTTTTCGTTAGAAGAGATCTCTAATAAGGGACCAAAATTTTCCCCACACTATCCTGTTGTCGCAAGTTGCGTGGGCCGTCTTGCCCTCCGTGTCTTGTTTTTTTTCCTTAATCCTGACGGAGTGCAGGATGGAATCAGCGCACTGCATAAACAAGTTCTGCGTTGGTTGTTGCCAAATCCTCCTCTCGTACGGTAGGGGTCATGAGAAAGCTCAGCATTTTATCCTCGAATACCCACATGGTATTCCAGTGGGTAATAACTTGTTCATTGCTGACAAGTGTCATGTGCTGTTTTTAAAAAATCTGATAAACTTGCTGGCGGACATAAGAATCTGGACATACTGACGTGCATCGTTTTCGAAATGCTTTCTTTCGCTCCAGATAGTGACCGTAATAATGTTATTTTTAAATTACCTCTACTGTCCTAGCAAAGTCAGTATTACCATTGACATTTTAAAGTTTAGTGAGAAAATGTATTTCTTCGTGCAAAATATTTCACAAAACTCTGAATAATATGGTCTTTCGAGCAAGTGCTCTCTTACTTGGTAGGTTCTATCTCCTAGATCTTTAAAACTGAAAAAAATTATTTAAGGATTTTTGAGCTTGCCAAACTTTAGCAGACGGTAATATGCCGTTAAGAAACTCAATAGGCTACTGCTCAGCGAGGATTATAGGCAGGGATTGTCACACAGTCTAATAAAATCAATTGAGAACCCAGCTTTAAGCAAATAGGCGAGCATTTTTAATCAGATGGGATCATGGGTACAAGAAGTTTACTAGCCGTCTGGTGACAGGGTTTTAGGCACCCATGATATTTCTTCTGCGTGCTAAAATACAGTGTGCCTTACCAACTCTGTGTTTCCCGGAGGTTTGTATGAAATACCTTTAGGCAACAAGTTATATTCCAGTTACCTGAACATTAACCGAATTTGTGCATGGGTCACCGCTTCCGGATAGGCAAGTGTATCCCATCACCGAGCCGGGCCGAGTGCATTGAATAAAAAATGTGAGGGCTAGAAAAAATGTAAGAAGAAGATCCCATCGCATAAACAAGATGTTCGTTGGCCTTTGCCTCTTGTTCCAGCAAGCGCATCTTCCGCTTGTGAGCCAAAAAGCATACTTTCTTTTAATTAAAAAATAATATTTTTTGCGGTTTATGGAGGTGGTTTTATGTCCATTGAAATTCGAGTTGTTTGCCTCTCCAAATACGTTTAGTACGCATAATGTTCTGACCACTATTTTGTAAGCCAGCCAAATTAAATTAAAAACGTAATAAACTGGTTTTCGTAATGAGCATAGTATAAAGGACTCTTCTACGAGGAACGTTACCAAGTAGTGGTCACTTTAAGTTTGATGTCTGGTGTCCATACTTTTAAAACAGATGTCTGAAACTTCTTTACAGGTTGAAACAGGTTGGTTGGGACGGCCAAGCGCTATTCAAAGAGGCAACACCTAGGTTACGCAGATTTTGGCTAGGTTATTTAATCAGCCTATGCGAATCCAAAACCCATTTTCGAAATTTTTTTCCTAGGACTGGAGATGGGGGGAATGCCGCACTAGTGAGTGCTTATTTTAAACAATTTTATGCGTAAGTCACGAATACGCTCTCTGCTCGGCGTTGGACTTTATTGCTTGAGATTTTTGAAATACCCTCTAGCACGAGATGTGTGGATCAGTATCATGGTACTTGTATAAAGTATTTGAGAAGAATGAATAACGGTGACTAACCCAGGAGTAAATATGACTGATGAGGAGATCTTCAAAACCGCCTTAGACAGGGCATCTTAAGCAGACTCTAAATATGCCTCGGGTATGCTATCTAAAGAAATTTTAACGGAAATCCCGAGCCATATTTTTGATTTGATAGGATTACTTAAATAACGGTGTAATGTGAATTATCGTGCAGAATTAGCCCAAGGTATTAGGATAACGATAGGACGCTTGATTCTGAATGAGTTTTTTGAGTCGCCTGCAAAAACCAAATCCTGGAAAATAGATTACGCACGTAGAATGGATGCTTTACTTTAGTTGTACGATGTTATTAAAATTCAAATGCATTTTATAGAAATATGCTTCCATATGCTATTAGGCAGTCGTCATATAAGACTGATAAATTTTATCAGTTTATCTGGATCATGTTGTGTAGTTTACCAGCAAAATGTATAAATTCACAGATGCAATGCTTTTTTTACTATTCATTGGACGGTCTTAAAATTCTTTTTACCAAGACCTAACCTTTCCTTGAGTATAAAATAAGACAAAAGTTTTACCACCTGAGTACAAGCGAGAATACTTGTGTGCATTTTTTAAAAAAATATATATTTTTATATCTAAGAGGGTGAAAGCAAAATCCTCTGCACAGAACATGACAGATTGGCATTCGGTGTCAGATTTTTGTTTTCAATTAAGCATACTGCGAACCAAGTGCAGCTACATTCAAATATTGAGGCGTTCATTATTTTTGCAGACATGATGGACTGAAGTGGTCTAATGGATCCAGTTTCACAGTTCCAGATGTGACCTTAAGGTAGATTAACCTTACAAATGTTGACTTTTATTCGTCCTTGCATCTGCAAGTTTTTATTTCTGCTCTGTGACAATGGCGTTTACGCTTACCACCCTGCTGCATTTGAATTTAACCTCAATCGGCAGAACTTCCCAGAGGAAGGCATTTCGATTAGAACGCTGTGATCGAGTTCCTCTCGCCGACCACTATCGTAATGTCCGCTTACCCTACTTTCTCCTAAAGCTTACTGTGAATTGTTCTCATGTTTCGACTTTGCTAGTGTACCTGGTGTTATTCCTTGCCGTACACGTTAGATTTTTTCTTGTGGCAATTCCGATATATAGTCCCATAGCAATGCACTCTATCGCCTCTGACTCGTCCTTGATCTATAGCAGCGCATGCCACACCTTAGATGCTGTTTCTGGTTTGTCTTCCAGGGGTGGACACGTAGGCATCGGCTTATGAACGCCTTCAGATAGCCGTCCCGTATAACTTGGTCGCGGAGAAATCGTGCCTATTTCGACGCTCGAATGACCTCCTTCTTTCTTACCTATACACCGGGAATGCAAACATTCACCTCCAGTAGTTAAGGCCTCACACTCGGTGCAGGCTGTCAAACGCGCGTCACAAGACAGTTAGACCCCCATTTTTAGTCCAACGCAGCAGCAGCACAGTCCACTGTGGTGGCCCATCTCGACTGGCAATGCCATTATAACTGAGTCTTAAGCTTTGTGCGGCGGTCTTACCCAGGTGAGTGTCTCCGGTATTGCGTGTGCCTGCACACCCGGTATGTCTGACTCCCGAACTTCCCACCTCCCCCTCTCAAAAAGTCCTACGGTGGGGGTGACAGCAACCGGCCCAGTCTAACTCGGGTCGTTATCCCACTAAAACAAAACCGTGACCCATAGTGGAGTTCGGCAGCCGTCTGGGATGTCCGAGCAGCCCTACAATCCCAGGAGCAACCGGCCAGAACGGAGGACAGCGCTAGTCACTCGGGAACTGGTGCGCTACAAGGTGGACATTGCTGCTCTCAGCAAGACCCGATTCTCTGAGCAGGGTCAGCTGGAGAAAGTGGTTGCCGGCTACACCTTCTTCTGGGGCAGCCGGCCAAAGGCAGAGCGACGTGAGGCTTGTGTTGCCTTTGCCATCCAAAACGGCATCGTGGGATGTCTGCCCTGTCTGCCGCAGGGTATCAATGATCGTCTCATGACACTCCGCCTGCCTCTTCGGGGAGACAAGTTCGCCCCTTTCATCAGTGCCTACGCTCCCCCAATGACGAGCTCTGATGCGGCGAAGGATAAATTCTACGACGATCTACACTCCCTCTTGGCGACTGTGCCGAAGACGGATAAGTTAATTGTCCTTGGTGACTTTAACGCCCGCGTCGAAACGGACCGTGCATCGTGGAGTGGAGTGCTGGGTCCCCATGGTCTCGCTGGCATCAATGACAACGGACTTCCGCTCCTACGAACCTGCGCCTATTCGGTCACATTCGCATCCATGACAGCGGAATTCACCGCAATTCCCACAACACCAATACACCAAGCACACACTGCACAAGAAAAATTCCAGATGACTAATAGTTGGCTCGGATGCAATGTCTGACAAAGATAAACAACCCATCTACTCGTGCCTCACACGACCTGGGCACCGCTAAATATGTGACAGACTGCTTTTAGGGGGGTCTTAGATTTCACCCAGTCGAGATTGTCGTAGAGGCCACATTAGGAGGTAAGCACCGCATTCTGTCTTTCTGTCCTGGTAAGGGGTAAGATGACAGGTCAGTTGACAATCTTCGAAGCCACGACTGATTGCGCATCGTTAATACTTAAATCACGTTAGATTAATTACAGTGAACAATGTGCGTATACGTTGTAAGGAAGTCTCTCTCTCTCTCGCTCTCGCTCTTCCCTTCCCGTGCGTTAGTTGACTGTACAAAACTGTCAAACAGCACGTGCTGAGATTGGACGCAGTGTCTGAGAAATATATATGATCAGTCCGCACACATTGCCTGATCCGTACTCTAGATATACCAGGCTAGACCGAGTGCTGGGCTTCTGATCATCCTGAGGAGGGTGTACTTTTTTTACAGATACGCTGGGCAGCCGCCACCTTATTAAAACAGAACCAGTGCACGTCGAGATGGGCGTAAATGTAGTAGCCGTCAAGCCAGACCTGGCCTCTATGCGTGCTTCACACTACAAAACCGTAACTTCCCATATAGTAAGTTTCCATAATAGGCTTTCTGATCCTGCAGAAATGAGAGGGGCCACAAAGAGCACATTGGGTCATTGCGACCTGATTTCTAGTGGGAGATCGATGGATTTAGCCCCATACCCGCAAAGCATTCACAGTCACAACTTTAAGCGCGTCGTGGTATTCCCAACCACGTCAGATTTAGTTTAGTGAAGAAGCGCACTAATGGACCTGCATTAAATTTGTTTCGTGCTCTACTTTCTCTGCCATACTAGCACAGAGTCTGACGTAATGCAAAGTCTCTATGTAGCCCGACATAAACGGCATGGATAATTTAAGCAGGAACCCGGTGCAGACACGGCACCTCACCAATTCAACTTCGCCTTTTATGTAGGTGCAGATTGTTAGTGTTAGAGTCAAGGGAATGAGAAGGTTCTTTATTTCCCTCGCACCCTCCGCGTGTAATTGTATATCTGCGATCGATGGTGCTTTGGCGGCAAAGTCTGGCAACTTCACTCATCGCCTGCGCCATAACATGCACGCCACGTATCGGTGTGCATGATCCCCATCTTGGGGCAGAAGTCTGCATGTTCGCGCAAGCAAAGAAGATTACCTCTCGTTGGTTGCACCACTCTCGTGGCAGAGCAGTCACCTGGCTTTCCCTGCATTATTCTCTGCAGTCTCTATCAGTGTGCCAACTGCAACACACATATAGGCTATGTTGCGGGTTTGTTAATTACCTCACAAACTGTGCGTTAACTAGGGATAAATCAGTTTAAATTGTGCTTTTTAGGCCAAGACCATAAGCTGATATTCATAGTTGAGTCGTTTTCTATCAACCATAGCGGGCTCACCGCGTTTAATTCAGTAAACTGCCAAACGGGCAGCCAGTAGCATACATTGAGCTGATACAATACACCATAGTGACAGCACAGACTGCAAGTAAATTGTATCAAATAAAATATATATTGTCTGCCTGTCGGCAGTTTTCACCTAAAATGCTTGTGTTCTGCGGCCGCTGGTGCATTTCGGCCCAAGTATTCATAGGTAATTTCCATTTGAGCCAAAAACTCTTAAGGCCGACCGGTTTTCTCCCAGTTACCAATTACTTTCTGCTGAAAAATGCGAGAATGTGTCAGAAAGCACCCAAGATATATCTCTCCTATGTTCCAGTTTCGACATTCTATCAATCGATTTCCTCATATTTTGACCTTGATACACAATCACCGGAAGATGAGTCAAATCCATGTATTGTCATGTTACGTGACATTTCGCTTCGTCTAAAAAACTGCTACAAGAACGAAGGCAGATTTACTTATTGTAACGATTGTCTTCCCTGGAACGTAATTGGCTGATCTATTGCTCAATTTGAAGCATATTGTAAGGTCAGTGCAGAGCACTTCCACAAAATGCTAGAGTATAGAAATCCATAGGATTAAAGCTTACAAAATTAGACAATTTCTGCAACACTTAAAGCGTAGGTTTGAGACAAATCTATTCAGGCGATGAGTCGTCTACTGTTTAGCGACTTTCCGAAATGTATTTGAAGCCAAATGTTTGGGTCGTGTTTACAGCAAAACCAGTAACATGCATGATTTCTTGCTTCCAGGTTGCGCAATCCGGTGGGCAGATATTGTCACGTACATTTTCCCATACGTATCGTAGAGAGCCCCTCGTGACATTTTTTGCCTGTTATTCCTACGTGATTTTGCACTCTGCATCGCGTGGCGATATCCCATTCGTCAGCGAGATTTTTAGCTCTCTCGCAATCTCTTAGGAGCCAATTGGGACTCAGAGTGGCGGAGCCACACCTAGACACAATCGATACACAAGCGTTAGAGGACCAATTAAACGGTCATACGTTCTTGCTCTTGGAGAAACAACAGTATGGCGATGTATAAGTGAGTCCGGTGAGGCATGCCTTGCTTCTCGTCTTTGGCATCCGTCTTGTCCTCCTCTTTCCGGCATCTCTTGCGTCCGGTGGTGGTTTTGCTTTGGATAAAAGGTTGGAAGGAACACGCGTCGCGCTAGGCACGCTCCGGGTCGTTTGGGCGTTTCCGAGATTCAGCGCTGCTGGCCGCGTTTGTGGCAACAGTCGCTTGTAAAGATAGTACGACAGAAAGGCTAGATTGCAGTCTGACGATGAGCTCCTGCGCGTCTTTTAGAGCAGGATCACGCACAATGATAGGCACGTGACGCGTAATGACTTTAACATTGCATGAGGCCCGAGTTGCGATGCTTGCTGAAGCACATGCGTGGCTGACGGTTGAGTTGACGATTCTACATCGCGATGACGGACTTCGTAAAGCAGCGGTATGCGGTTAATAGTCCCGGTGCTCGATGGCCACACGCTTGCTGGACGAGCGCAATTTCAGACTGCATAGCTACCCTTCCGCCAGGAGTTTTAAAGTCAGATTCTTGAGTTTCCAGATGCATGCAAATACATATGCGATTGCATTATAGATAACATTGCAGACCCGCTATAATAAATACAATGTTTCTGATTAGAAGGGCTTCCAATTTTTGATAAGGGAGAGCTTTTAACGTTGCATGTCACCTGCAGATAAGTTCGTTTCGTATAAATTTTGTAAACAATATTCGATTGCAGTAGATTTCCGATTTGAAGGGATTTTCTTTGATGGACCACACAAATTATATTCCGTGCTGAAATTATATGTTAGCTAGTAGCACCGCAAGATCTTCAGTGGATGTTCAGAAAGCCTCGCCTGCAATGATCATTTCAAAGGTCACGTCTGCACTCGCACTCTCGCACATGGAAGGATGAGCTCACTGGTCCCCTTCTGTAGGAGAATCTAGTGGGAGGTGGGGGCTGTTCTGTGCGTAAACTTGCAGGCGTAGATAGGCTACTGCAGAACGCGTGACAGCGCAAGGTAATGCATATGCGAGAGGCGCGAGACCAGACGCTCCAGCTATCTCGCTCTTCATGCCACGTAGTGCCGCGAATCCTACAGCAATGCGTCAAAGCTATCGCCTTTGGATGACAATTAACGAGTAAATTCTATCTGTCCAGAATAAAATGATCAGGAGCATGCGGCTCCAGTTCAACGAAAATCTATATGACTCTCCCACAGCAGTGCGATCCGAACGCAGGGCTGCGTAATGTGGCACGGTAGAGAGTTTATGTAGCTGTTAGCCATAACGCCCGAGCGCGCATATGTAGCCCATAAACGGCCACTAAGAGCTGGATCAGGGCTACAGCAGGCCTCATTTGATTTTCCATTCCATAAAAAATGGTAAAACACGTGGGGCTGGGGCCATTATAACACGCCTAGGTGCGTTAACGTCGCGCCAGTCACCTGGCATCTGATAAAACCCTCTGGGCGCCTTGAATCTGTCTTGACATCAGGCACAGATGGGCGGGGCGAGAGAGAGACTGCGGTAGATGCAGCGAAATTTCCGTTCTGTGTCACTCATCCTGTGGAACACACGGTGGACCTCGTCAAAACGTGACGGTCAAACTGTCGCATGCCCATCCGGTCCTATTGATTTTGTCCTGCCACTGTGTTGAAACGTTCGTGAGACGTTAGGACAACCTAGTATACGATATTTAACACATAAGTCACCCATTAGCGTCCACATTGTCGTCAGGCACACGGTGGACATCATGGAACTCAATGGTCAATCAGTTATTTAAAATCCCATAGTTCAAATAAAATTGCTCAAGTGGAACTGACTCGTATGTTTTTCTCAACAAACGTAAACCCCTCCAAGTCAATCGATGAGGACGTAAAACTAATCATATTTTTCGCAAGGTCGCATACCGCATAGCCGGTCAGCGATTGAAAACATTTGAATAGAAGTACCAAATACGATTAAAAGCCTCGCTTTTAATCTGTAGCAGGAGCATTTCTTTTTGTCAAATTACCTCTTGTTTTTGTGACGGAGTTTGGGCCAGTTGGAGATTCAGATTAAAGGGTTTTGGAAGAGTCAATAGTTCCTTTTTAACCTTCAGTTCTCAAATTTGTTGATTTGCGCCCACGGCGCTATATATTAGCCTCGGAAACTGCGGCGATCAGGTCGTCAAATAGTGTTTGCGTAGATAATGGTTTCAGATATGGCGGTTGCTGAAAACTCTCTCACCTCTATTTCGTTGCGGTTTTTGCCAGAAATCATATAAAGAGAGGAGGGACTTCTGTTGGTGGCGTTCAGGCATGATCAGGAAGATGGAAATACCTCCACGGGCTTTGGGAGTATGTTCCCTCGAAACCACTCAAAGATAGATGTCAGGGAATGAGAGGTACTTTGAGTTTTGCTGCTATCTACGTCCAAAAGCGGTATATAATCAAATGATCAGTGCGAGGTGCCTGAACTGTACGTGCTTTTGAAAATACTAAACACCACAAATTATCACCTTACAACCGAAATATGTACAGGAAAGAAGTCGGAAAGTTGATGATAGACTAGCATTGTTGTTGAAATGCACCAAAGATCTTAATCATTCAAACGGATTGATTATGTAAGATATTGGTGACTAGTGGATCTAAATTAGGTGCAATAATAATTTTAGATATACACAGGAACAAGAAATCTCCTATCAGTTATGTAGATGACCTTGCGCAAAGTTCCAAGAAAGGTACCTATTCCTGTATTCGAATCTTAAACCTAATAGTAACCCTTACCCAAATTCTAGCAGCAAACTTAACCCTGAGCACAACCATAGCCACAATCCTGACCCGAACCATAA
>WEDG01004722.1:0-22053 GCA_017591395.1 Schistocephalus solidus | reverse complement strand
GAGGATTCCTGGTCGTCAGGCTCGCCGAAAACGAGGAGTCCGATTTTATCTCGCCCGTATTTATAACATTCTCCATTGACAAGAGTCGATCCCATCGCTGATGATTGGTTGAAATGCATTGGGGTAGTGAAATTAAACAAACTTCAGCTAGATTTATTTTCCTTTCATTAACATTTAAACAATATTGTTATGTTATAAAACTTTATAAGAAACTTAAATCATGTTTAAGTACTAATCGTATAAATAGGATGAAGAATCGGTGCTGCGCCCCTTCAGGGGCGTTTTCCAGAATTTTCTTTACGGACACGCGTGGTTCTAGAACTCTCTACCAGGAACACGTTTAGAACTTTCTACACTGACAATTTAGACTTAGTTTTAATTGATCGCTAAAACAGGTGGAAATGGGTAAGGAGCAAGAAGAGTTCCACGGTAAGAAACTTGCATTGCTGTCTTACACTCATCATATTTGTATTTGATAATGTAGTGTTGATTATGTTTGATCTAGCTTCATGAAACAACTAGTTCTAGTCATTTTACAAAGCTAGGTAAAAGCCCAGGCATCAGGCTTGTTGCGCATTCGAATACGTAGAGCGTACATGATGTAAAAGACGCAAAAATATACTGCATAGAGGCAGAGATAAAAAATAATTTTTTCAAATAAGTTTTAAAGTAAAATCTTTAACGATAATAAAATTATGTATAAAATAAACAGGCTATCGGAAAGTATTTAAAAGTGTAAAATTATCATAATTTTATTAGTTTAAACAGTAGAAAAAAAGCTGCTTTTAGATAATGTATATATAAATAATTAAATTAAGAGCCCTGCGTATAGCCAGAGAATAGGCATTTGCGAGTCTTGTAGGTCACTAACATCCAGCTATATCATGCTGTACCACAAGGTGTACCACAAAACCACCTGATTAGTAAATTATTTCTCTATGTGCATTGTAGGTCATCGTAGGAGGTTCAGAAATGGACGTGGAATAACTACTCGTGGGAGCTTCTGGCCTTAGTATCCAGTTCTAGTGAAATGGCTATTGCCGTCATCAGCATCGCACGCTTGATTATTGTCCCTACGATTTCCAGGTGCAGATAGACGGCACCTCATCGGTTGGACTCAGAAGATTACGTGTCCAGGATTTTAGTAGCTATCGCCGAAAAGCACAGGGAAGGATCCGTCGCGGCAGAAAACGCACTCAAAGAGCATGACTGTTGATTCCCAGAGTTGGCGTTATCAGAGCCCTTTCGGCCCGAATTCAATGTTACAAAACCGACAGGAAAGGTTTTCCATCTTATTCAAAAATAAATGTGTGGTATTTTCGAACAGATAGCTTTTTATTTTTATTTTAAATTCTATTAGGATTCAAATATTTCTAATAGAATTTGGCAGGGCATTCCATATTGTCGCGTATCTTACGGAATAGAAGTTGGATCGTTGGGCTTTTTGAGTTTAGGAATTTACATAATATTTTAATTATTTCTAGTGTCTTAGGGGCAGTTTTGATTTGTTAGCATATTCATTCTACGAATATCTTGGTCGTGTGTGATTTTGAATAGAAAAGTGAGACCATTTTTGAGTCTACTGATCCAAATGGGTTGAAAACCATATCTATTGTATAGTTCCATGTATGAGCCTTGGATGCCATCACATTTCGATAAGAATCTGGTAAAGCATCTTTGAATGAATTCTAGTTTCTTTCGGCCGTCTGCCAAAGTAAATTGAGCAGTAATCCAGGAGAGGTAAAACGTACGTTTTATATAGTCGTGTCTACATGGCAGGTGAGGAGAAATTTATACAAATTAATTCACATAGTCCAGTGGCTTTTGGTGATATTTGTTTAACGTGGGAAGATAGATCTAGAGTATTGGTATAGCTAAGACCTAAGTCTTTTATTGATGTTGTCTCAGTTATTTCCTGATTGTTGAAAATTAAGGGAGGAAGTTTTTGTGGACCAAAAATAAGGAGATGAGATTTACTTGGAGAGAGTGGCATTTGCAATTGAATACTCCATTCGCTTAGTTTTTAAAGATCATTTCTCAATCGTTCTATGCATACTAGCTACTGTATGCTTGTTATATGCATATGCCAGTTTTAAGACGTTCGCTTATTAAAATTTTTCAGCTGACATTGCTATAGAGGATAAGTTGTGAATGTATATAAAATAGGAGGGGATCTAGGATAGTCACCTGAAGTACTCAACTACTAATATGAGATGGTTCTGAGACCACGTTTCGAATTTGTACTACCTGATATCGGTTTTGAAGATAAGATTTTAGAAAGTCGAGAAGGGGAGACCCAATCCCAGGACTTATTAGCTTTAATATGAGCCTTTCATGGGGGACTTTATCGAACGCATTTTTTAGGCCAAAGTGTATCATAGTCACCATGCTTCCGTAATCTCTGGTATTTGAAGCAAATTCAAGGAAGGTGAGATGGAAGGACTGACATGACTTTTTAGGTATGAAAGCGTGTTGAGAGGAAAGTTTGAGGTTAGCGTTTGCCAGAGGGTTTAGCATTTGGTTCAAAATTATTTTTTCAAGGATGTTTGCTATTGTCATTTTTCGGTGAACATCACGATTGCTTTGTGTATCAGATTGGTTCCCGTTTTTAAAGATTGGCGTAATGCTTGAGTATTTCCAGATTTCTGGATACATACAATCCGACTGGAGTAAGGAGAATAGACTAGACAGCAGTACTGGAGAATATATAATATGCTTCAGTATTGAAGGTGGGATCAAATTTGTTCCATAAGAGGGGGAATTAGAAAGTTGTCTGATAGCTTTTTTGACGGTTTCTTCCCTAAAACAGATCTCGTTGAGGGTAAATGCTGTCATGCATGTTGGTTGGGGGTATCGGCTCTTCTTCAACTGAATAGTTGGCTGATAAATACTTATTGAATAAATTTTCTTTTTTGTTTTCATCCGTTATTACTTATCCTGAGTCATCAATCATGATTTGGGGACCTGGTTTTCGATTAGTATTCATTTTTTTCCGAAAGATATGGGCTGTTTTTTTGGAGGACTCTATTGCCCGGGGTTCCGCTGCTATGTTTTTATTTGTTTCCATTTTTTTCAACTAGCTCATGAACTTTCCTACTTCGTCGGAGTGTGGATAAATAACTAACTGAGGGATCGTGAAGTTGTTTTTTTTTGGTGTTCTTTATCCTCTTGTAAAGGAATTAGGAATTTGTGACTTCTTATGCGGAGATCTCTCATTTATTAAGGTATCTCGAATTATAAAAATGGTAGAGCATAAAAGGTCAGCAGCTTCCATCTGGGATGTCTTTAGGAGACATGAACTCAAGTCGAATGACCTAACATAGTTGTTCATATAGTCTATGTGGAGTTTTTTGGACTTAAATAAGTGTAACTAGAATCTGGTGTTATTTTTATGTTTATTGGAGCATTGCTATTATTGACTTATGATCCCTTTCAAAGGTTATGCTGTCGTAATGCGTATATAGGGGCAAGATTTCATTTGTGAGAATAATATCTAGTATATTGTTTTCTCGGGTCAGTGTAGTGATTATTTGTTTCCAGTTATGAAAGGTAATTGATGATAGCAGGTTATCGTGTACGGTTGGGGCTGATAGTTCAGCCCAGTTTATTTGTGGACGGTTTAGATCGCCCGCAATTATCTTCTATTCAGATTAAATATTTGATATGGTATCTATTAGATTGGTAAGGCCAGTGCCATAAGTACTACATTCTGGAGGAGTGTAGAGACATCCGATAAGTATGTTTTTGGGCAACAGGGATTTTACTGCGGCAACGCCTGATTCACCAGGGAAATTTTCGTGTGAAATGTAAAAACCATTTTAGTCAAAGCTATTTTTGATGTTTATCATACAACAGCCACTTTGTTTATTAAATGCGGTCTTGTCGATAGAAATAGTAGTTTGGGACAAATAGCGAAGCATTCGGCGTTAATTCATTAACCCATGTTTCCGTTAAACAAACTATATCGGGATTATAGGCTTCAATGAATATCATAAATTGTGGTATTTTATGTACTATCGATCTCGCATTAATAAGGGCGATACATTGCATGTCGGATAAGGAAAAGGCCAGCTGTTGTGAAAAAAACTGATTTCTAAAAGTGTTTTGATTGTGCAATAAGCTAATGGAAGAGAATTTTGTAGCTGTGGGAAGGTATGGTGATGTGCATGGTAAGATATAAGTGAATGGGTAAGAGTATGTGTTGAGGGGGTGGTGTGATTTGAGTGTGTGGGTTGAGTATAGAGGTTATGCCACATTTGGGGGGAGGATTAACTGGGTGGTAATTGTAACTACCTGGGATTACTGTTGGGAAGGTTTGCCGGCCTAGGTAATTTGTTCGGATGCCATAAGTTGCTACCATGTTTGAAAGGTTGGTGTGCATTTGTTTACTCCTATGCCATGCAGTTGGATTTGGAGGAGTTGAGGTGTTACTATAAGAGTTTTTCGTGTCTTATGAGAGTTTGCAGAGCTTGGAGCACTCAAATTTCTGAGGTTGCTAGGTGCTAATTGAAAACACTTTTTATGGTTTTGCGTGTGATCGTGCGTGATGTATAGGCTGATGAGGAGAGTTGTGGTAAGCTGGTATAGCTGGCGGTGTTCTACCACAGGTTTTCATGGAGATGCATGTGGTTTAATATGCCCATGTGGTGCGTAAATGTGCGTGAACGGTGCGGACAGTTGAGAGGGATGTATGTTGGTCCTCCTGGCACTGATTCGCCGGTCCCTGTGCGATGGATTCGCGAATGACCAACCAGGTCGAAACGTGATGCACATGGTTGGGGACAAAGAAGACATAAAAGATCGGGAGGTGATGAGTCCTTGGGGGTTTAACTGATGGCACCAGTGGTTGCGTTCATGGGAAGGACCGGTTATGGGAGTGTCAATGGGTGCGCAAGACGTTTTCGATGGGCCGGAATCGTGGTGGTTTCCATTTCGTAATTACCACTCTAATAATGCACACAATACTCATGCGGTTTTCATATACCTATTATGCGGTTATGGATGGTATGCTGTTCGAGCGGAATATTGCTTCAAATTGACGTTGGAATACAGCTGCCTTTGTGAAATACACCGATGAAATTTTGAATGCTAGATTCCACACCAGGTGCGAAAACATCACGAGAATATCCTCGGTCATCTTGTAAAGACCTCTGACGTACGATGGACTCCAGCTCCACGGGTTTACTGTCGAAGCCCTTTATCTTACACTGCTGACCAACTAGAAGGAAGAAAGACTTCTGCTCAAAACTTAACTGTAGACAGTTCATCAGGATGCACAATTGGTTTTTGAACATTGGTCCTTCGTCGGTGGAGGAGATTAGATCAAGCTCTCCTGGTCAGCTACAGCTAACCAACTGCCCTGAAATATAGTACCCAATAAGGAAACCGGAGAGATCAAAAATTAGCATAATCACATTCGGTACGAGTATATCTGAGCTCTTATCTAGTAAGAGGAGTTGCTGCAAAGAAAGGCGCCTGGTGGTCTTTTTAGTCAGTAATCACCCCCCCACGGTTCTGGATCCGATGATCACTCTTTATGCCTTTATGTTATGGAGGTTATGCTAAGTTTTCGAGCTAAACTGACAGAAGGAACAAACTAGGACAAACGAGTTGAGTGACCGCCGAAGGGCCGCGTGTACTTCAGAGCCCCCAGAAATAGCAAACCTCGGGAAGTTATCAGGAAGTGAAAAGAACGAAACGGGAAATAAATAACTTGGCGATGCAGTAAAATATTGAACCTACATTTAACTGACAACCAATTAGAAAAAAACTGGGTGGGTATGGTGGGTTTTGAGCACATAACCGGAAGGGCAGGACTGTAGTACAGCCAGCGATCTAACCAAGAGATCTTAAACTGACCAGAGATTCAGTTATTGTATATTGTGAGGGCTTCTGGTGTAGCCCTTGTTGACCCTATTTATGTACAATCAAAAGTATAAATATGAACAGAAAATATAAAATAAATTTAAGCATTTTGCATCAAATGTGTAGTGGCACAATACGCATAAATTGAACACATGAAATAAAGCTAATGGTTGGCTGAAGATAGTCCTGTAGTGACAGTCATCGGTTATAAAAAATTTAAGCAGTCTAACTGCCGTTTGAACATATCCACGGTATTCGACGTCATTATTTCGCCTGGAAATGAGTTCCATGGTCAAACCACTCGCTGACTATAATAAAACTTTCGTTGATCTATGTGCATAAATTCGCGTTTGACCTTATATGGATGAGTGCACAGGTGATTCATGTTTGAAAACTCAAAGAAATCGGTCAAAATATGGCCAAATCAAAGTAACCGTGATAACTTGGAGGTAAATGAGCCCAAAGACGCAACCAGATACCTTTGGAAAAAAAACGTATTAAAAAATAATGGATCGAGAAAAATTGCCTAAAAACCAAACAATTATTATAAAGATATACATATGGCAACAATGCAAACCCCTTGTCTTTAGCACGGTTGACAACATCTAGCTGCAACCACGCTGCATCTTCAGACTTCGCTGCCGAACTTTACTTGTCCAGAACAGACTGCGTTGCTTCAAATTCAGTTTGGGCTGAGTTGTACTGTTCTGAAATTTTTCTGGGTGTCTCAAAAGGAGTTGTTGGTGCTTGTCAAAAAGTTCGGAATAAAGTCAAACATTTTCCATGCTTCCCGTTAACTTTCGATGGTTAGCAGAAAGGTGTTTTGAGCCTTCAGAAATTGCAAGCTGGAAGTGACAGTGGCCTCCTTCTAGCTAGGTTTCGAATTGACTTAAAGAAGACGAAACTTGATTGGGCTTGTCTCATTCTACCTTGACCTGCTCGATGTCAGCTACCCGTCATTCAAATAAAGTTTCTCTTGCACTTTATACAGCAATTAGTCTACTGCAAGCCCTGAAGAAAGTTAATGTTGCGCAAATTTGAGTATGACAGTTAACGTGAAATTAACTCTTACACAAAAATCAATACCATTTTGAGGTGGGCGACAAGAGGGTGACGAGCTCCACACGACTGTTTTGGTGGACGTGCTGGAGGAGACTGGCGTGTTTAAGACCCAAACATTGCCCCCTTGATCGGCCCTTTAACTCATACGGACAAAGTCAGGATTTTTGGGTAGGATCTGTGAGGTAACCCGCAGTGAAACCCTCACTTCACAATGTTACATGCAATGGTCAACCGTATCTAGGTATTTCCTTGCATATTCATTTGCGAGGTACTAAAAGGTCTTCTTATAAAGTGTTGGAGTTACGGTGGCTCGTCGATGCAAAACTCGCGGTCAAAACAACCCAACGAGCAACAGCAATAGCACCACCCAACAGGCTGCTACAGTGACATTAATCAGTCTGGTAGCCTTGATTTTTTTCGTTCTGTTTTAGATAGCCTAGGAGAGTAATGGCTAATAAAGAGGACTGCGCTATTCGTTTGAGGACTGGCGCGCCACAAAGTGGAATAGCTGCCCACAACGAAACCCTATTATCTGACAAAGACCGACCGAAAGACGTACGTTCCCGCGGCTCGAAGGAGAAAAGATCCTAACGTCGCATTTGCCATGCGGGATGACATCGTGGGCCGACTGTTCTGTTTGCCGTGGGACACCCACTATCGGCTCATTATCCTGTGGCTGCTGTTCGGGGACCTGAATTTTCAGCCCTAATCAGCACCTACTCTCCTCCAAAATGACCACATCTGACGATATAAACAAGTTCTTCGATGATCTGCACGCCTTCCTGGCGGCTGTACGGAAAGTGGAGGTGGGTTGCCCTTGGGGACTTAATGCCCGCGCCGGAACAGATGACACTGCCTGAGAGGGAGTGCTGGGTCACTATGGTTTCGGTGGCTGTGGCGATCGCAGTCTCCTGCTTATATGAACCAGTTTGCAACACCGTATCCTCCAGACAAAACAATTCTTCCCCCTTCAGGCGCAGGAAAAGGAAACGTGGATGCGCCACCAATCGCGGCGCTGGCAGCTGATGAGCAACGTCCTCGTCCGGAAGCGGGATCGACTGGACCTGCTGGGGACCAATGCACGCTTTGATGCCAATGGCTGCACGGAGCATCGTCTCATGCTCATCAAGGCCAGGCTCCTACGGAAACCTTACAGGAGACTATAAAGTGAACGACCATAATGTAAGTAAAATACTGTTCTGTTGAATTTATCTGCTTACTTCCTCGATATCAGCAATCAACTAGCCAAGTGTCTGGAAAAGCTGCAGACTTTGGAGGAAAACGCCACCGTGGAGACACAGTAGGATCAATTGCGGAACGTCATTCAATTCACCGCTCGGTCGTTCTCGGTCATCCACAACGCCAACATAGATCCAGGTGTGATGACAATCACGAAAAATCCGAAATCTGCTCGTTTTGAAGAACAGGCTGCACAAAACCTACATCTTCTGCCCAACCAATGCCATAAAAGCGGCCATTATCTGGTGTCACCATTTTATGCAACAGCAGCCGTGGTAGTACCAAGATATCTGAATGCCCAGAAATATCTGGAAAATCCAAGGATACGTGGACGCAAGGAAACGAACAATTATTTTGATCCATCGAGGCAGTCCACGGCTGCCGCGCCAAAGGAACCGCACCGTTGCTCGGCCCCAAAGGTCCCAGACTTACAGAGGAATTTAAAATGCTGAAGTGTTTTGCCGAGCAATTCAGTAGTATCCTCGATCAACTATCTACGATATGCGACACCGTTATCAACCGGCTTTCCAAAGTGGAAACGAATACTGACCTGGACCTCCCGAATTTCATCATCCAGAAACTGGCAGAACCAAGAAGCAGCTATCCAGAAGGGAAACACGTGGCTCCAATGCGATCCCGACTGCAGTCTGTAAGTACTTCAGCCTCAGACTAATAAGCAAAGCCATAGAGATATTTTAGGAAAAAATTTCTAGGACTTCAGGAATACGGCAATCATCCATGTTTACAAGCCGTAAGGGGACCAGTACATCTACGACAAACACCAAGGAGGCTCCCTGTTGAAAATTGCTGGGAAAATGTTCGTCCACGTTCTCTTCCATTGTCTGAACCCCACTTGAAGAAAAGGACTACTTCCGGAAATCAAAAGCGTATTCCAAAGGAACCAAAACACAGTCTACATGATCTTCACCACTCGCCAAATGCAAAGAGATGTGGACCCAGATCCACACTGTCTTCAAGGACCTGACGAAAGACTTCGACTCGGTGAATTGTGCTGGACTGCAGAAAATCTTGCGGAAATTCGGTTATAATGAGTGATTCAAACACAACATGTGTCAGCTCCACAACGGGATGATGGTGCCCCTCATGGACAATGGTATAACATCCGAATCACTCGTAGTGACCGAATGAGTGCAACAGAGCTGCTTACTCGCTTCCATCCTCTTGTGTATCATGTTCTCTACCATACCGCTGGACGCCTACCGTGATGAGTGCCCTTGAATCAACAGTGCCTACAGGACCAACAACCATCTACTGAATGCCCGACAAATTTAGCATCTAAGCCCGCTCTCCATGGTTACTGTCCACAGCCTACTCTTTGTGGACGGCTGCGCTCTCAACATCTTGCCGGAAGAGGATATGCAAAGATGTATGGAATTATTTGCCTCACGGCTGCGCAAAGCACGGGCTGACCAACAACACGGACAAAATGAGTTTCATACATCAGCCATCGCCAGGCACTGCATACAACGGCTTTGGCACCGCCATCAACAGCAACCAACTCTAAAAGGTAGACAAATTTTCTTATTTATGCAGTACAAACTCACTTAGCTCAAAAATCGACGTCTACGTTGCGTACCAGATATCCAAAGCCAGCCAGACATTCGTCCAGACGCAGGTCTCAATGTGGAACTGTCACGGTCATCATCTTCAAAATAAACTCCAATACTGCTTTAAAGTTGCAAAAATTTCCATTAAAAAGATTCAAAAGAAGATTTGATGAGCATACGCGCTGCCTTCGATAACTTCTCTTCAGGCTAGTAGAGTTATAGGGAACTTTGGAACGTAGTAGAAATTTAAAACAGAAAATCGATAATGTTCGTCTGGTTGTGTAAGTGTATAATGTAAGAGGTGTGCATAGGGGAAGGTTGATAAGTGTTAGGTGGCAGAGAACGCTTGGTAAAGCCGTTCTAGGGGAAGGGGAGGAAAGAGATGGTGCGGAGGAATCCATGCAGTTAAGCGACCGTTGGCCATGCTAAGTGTGGAGCTTGTACGAGGTCCTTTTGTGCACACAAGAACGGCTTCTTCAACCTTATGGCAGTCTCTTTACTGCTGTCAGTAGACATTGACCCAGTGGCTTGAGGTAGTTTGGTATGACCTTATAAATTACACGGAAAGCTTCCTCAGGGTTCACACTATGTCCGGAGTCAACAATATTTGCAAGGATGGCGCTGTTTATGCTTTTGACTTCCCCGTTGCTCAGCCATGCTGGGGGTTGTTCTCTTATTCTTTTGAATAGGTGCTGACTCGTGCGACCGATATAACCGGCTCAAAAGGAGCAAGTAAATGAGCAAATGCACATGGAGGTGGTCTGAGTCGGAAACCTATCCTTACCTTCGCCTCGTAAAAGAGGGTTGGTTGAGAACACGATCTGAAGTCTCACAGCTGGGAACGTTTGTTTAGCGGCTTGGTTTGGGCGTCTTTTAAGGAGTTCACTAGCCGCATCCCCTTGAAAGACATTTTGAGGAAGTTTACTTTTCCACAGTAAGCGTGACAGGTTTCAATGGTCTTGAGAAAATATGCCCTGTTATAAACAAGTCAGGGTACCCGTTCTCTCGAAGTATGTTCTGAATCTTCCCAAGCTCCTCCTCAATACTATCTGCTGAGAAAACTTTTCTAACCCTTTGCGCCCAGCAACGGACTAGATTACGTTTCTGTTGGAGAGATATGAAACTGCCGAAGTTCATATATTGCCAAGTCCAGATTTTTTCGACAATTGCTCCTTCGGACGCTACCGCCGGTTCTTCTGCTTGGGACGCCTAAGAAAGGGAGTGAACCTGCTCTTTACATATCCAACATGAATTTGCTCCAAGGGTGTGCTTGGGTTATGATATATAAGAGTGCGTCTAAATTTTTTTCTTCTGTGGCAATTGTAAAGATCTCATCAACGTATCGGCCGTAGTGTCTTAGCTAATTGATCTGGTCGCCTGGCTGAAATTTATCTAGCTTGCCCACAAAGACATCGCCTAAGAGAGGTCCTAGTGGCGAACCCATAGCAACGCAGTCTATTTGTCTGTTTAGCTGATTGTCAAAAAGGAACTGCACATTTATTGTGCATCTAAGTAATACTTCTTTCACTGCTAACCTGATCCCCACCGCATATTTTGTCTGATATTGCCTCATTACCCGCATTAAATGCAATTATTATTATTATTTTTCGGCATTCCCGTTTCTTGCTCACTGGTCAGTAGGAATTAACAGAGGTAATCGACTGATTCAGTGATATGGACATTTGTAAAAAGTGATGAGACATCCAAAGGCAGCATCTTCATGCCGTTTATGTTAAGGTCGTTGACGTCTTTAGTGAATTCGAAGGTATCTGGGTAGCTACGTAGCACTAGCTGACGTTTCTCAACTAACCACTTAGCTATCGCATGATAAGGAGAGTTTCGCATGTTCAAAATCGGACGAAAGGGCAAGCCGTCCTTTTGGGTCTTCGGTAGACCATACAGTCGAGGGATTTGTGTGCCTACTGGTCTGAGGCGTTTGAAGTCACGATCGCTTAGAAAACCATCTGCATGAAATCTTCTTAAGCAGTCAGTCAATTGTGCCTCTACTTCATCAGTGCAATCCTTTTATTTACTTACTTCCCTGAATTTCTTCTGGTCGGATAGTATGGAGTGCATCTTCGTTACATAGGTGGATCTGTCTATTATAACGCTGCCTGTTCATGTATCCGGTCTAATTATCAAGATATCTCGGTTCACTTGAAGTTCTTTTAACTTCAATACGTGTGCTTTTGTTAGCAATCCCCTAATTTGTGGTTTATTGTTCAGGTACTGATAACTAGAATTCACCAGCGTTGATTTAGAGTGTTGAACACTCTCTGTGGATACGGGCTTTAGGTCGGAAGTTTAGTTCCATAAATTCTTGAAATGGGTTTCGAACACTAATTGACAAAGCTTTTGACTAGACAAGCAGAATTTTGGACCTAGGGATAATGTTTCGAACGACGTTTTATTGAGTGGCATAGAGGAATGGTTGATGACAGCTGATAAGCCAGAAAGGATCATTCCAGTCTCCATTGTCTTTGTCATCAGTGTTCACCTGCCTATAAGACTAGCCCCTTTGCGGCTACTGGTGGGGTTTGAGCGTGAGCTCTAAGATCAGTTAGTTTGCCCACCAATGTCAATATACCCAATCTATACTGACAAGACCACGAGACCATGGCTTGATAGGTAAAACGCTGGACTTCTAATCAAAAGGCCGCCGGTGTGAGACTCGGGTGTTGCACCACCTGGGGTTGAAAAGGGTTGACTGATGACGGCTAATAAGCGGTCATTCCAGTCTCTCTTGTCTTTGTTGGTAATGTCCATCTGTCTATTATACTAGTCACTTTGCGGCTACTGACAGGACTCGAGATTTAGCCTTAAGGCAGGACGGGATGGGTGAGTTCCTTAACCAATTGAGGAGCGTTTGTCCACCAATGTACAAAGGTGTCAAAGGAGCAAACGTGCTGTAAGGAGCCGATACCTGGACCGTGTACGCCAACCAATCCAGAAAACTCAACCACTTCCAACTCAGCTCCCTTCGGAGAAGATCGAAACTGAGATGGCAAGACAGGAAACCTAACACTATTTTCTTATATTGAAACGGAATCCTCAGCACCCACGCCATGCCAAGGCAGCTGCAATTGCGATGGCGAGGCCACCTTGTAAGGACGGAATACATGCGATTCCAAAATTCCAAATTTCTGCATGACTTTACACAGTCCGTCGCGATTCACAACGTCAAAGGCTTTTTTAGATCCAAGAAGTTAGTGTATAGGTGAGTTCGCGTCTCCTGGCACTTCTCTTGTAGCTGGCAGGCAGCCAAGATCATATCGGTTGTTCCGCGGTGTCGGCGGAAGCCACATTGACTTTTCGGGAGCAGGCCCTGCTCTAAGTGACCGTTATGACGATTAAGAAGGATACGTGCGAAGATCTTCCCGGCGATGATGAGCAACAAGCTGCCTCTGTGAGTATCACAGAGTTGCCAGTTCCCCTTCCATTTGTAGAGATGGACGATGGTCGCGTCTTTGAATCCTGAAGAACTTGTCCTTTGCGCCACATCTCCTGGATGAGTATTGTGATTTCTGCAATCAGCCGGGGCCCACCGTGCTTGTAGACATCCGGTGGGATTGCGTCAGATCCCGGTGCTTTACCGCTGGAAATCTGCTGCCCGGCTCGGATGGTTTCTGGTAGGGAAGGCGGCAGATCCAGGTCATTGTTCGTGTCCACCTGAGGGAGCCAGTCAATGGCAGCATCGGATATGGCTGATGAGCAATTAAGAACACCTCAGAAGTGCTCGACCCAGCGCTTCAGAATTTGCGATTTCTCTGTCAGCAGTGTTGTCCCATCAGAGCTGAGCAGCGGTGCGGTCCTCTTGATACACAGGCCGTAGATGGCCTTGATGGCTTTGAAAAAGTTTTGTGTTTCATTGCGGTCCGCAAACCCCTGGATTTCCTCAGTCTTTCGGATCATCCAGGCATCCTTCATCTCCCGCAGCCATTGCTGTACAAGGCACCGGCATCTGAAGAAGGCTGCTTTGGTGGCGTCAGTCCGAAGGTCCACGTAGGCTTTGTGTAGGCCATTCTTCTCCGCGAGTAAGGTGCTGATGTCGGAGTCATTGTCGTCAAACCAGTCCTGGTGTTGATGGCGTGCGCGTCCGAGGACATCGAGGGCGGTGAACTGGATGACATTTCGCAGTTGACACCATCGTGTCTCCACGTTAGCATTATCATCTGGAGCATGCAGGTCCTCCAGTTTCTCGGTTATTTGAATGCTGAAATCAAAACAGTGAGTAGGCAAATTTAACTTACCTGATGGCTTCTTACCTTGGGGCCTTCGTCGGGGTTGCAGTCGGAGCCTCATCTGGGAGATGACGAGGCGGTGATCTGTCCAACCATCGGCATCGCGGATCGCCTTGGTTACCAGCACATCCTGTCGATCTCGCCCCCGGACGAGAACATAGTCCAGCAGATGCGAGCGCCGCGACCGAGGGTGCATCCACGTGGCCTTCTCCCGCGTCGGAAGGCGGAAGAAGGTGTTGGTCAGCAGGAGACAGTGTTCCGCACACGTGCACAGGAGAAAGAGGCCGTTATCTTTACAGCTACCGAGACCGTGGGGACCCAGCAATCCCTGCTAGGCAGCGTGGTCCGTCCCGACGCGGGCATTGAAGTCACCAAAGACAATTAACTTGTCCTCTCTCGGCACAGTCGCCAGCAGGGCGTGCAGGTCCTCGTATAATTCGTCCTTCGCCGCATCAGAGCTCGTCATTGGGGGAGCGTAGGCGCTGATGATGGTGGCGAACTGGTCTCCCCGAAGAGGCAGGCGGAGGCTCATCAGGCGATCATTGATACCCTGCGGCAGACAAGGCAGACGTCCCACGATGTCTTTCCGGATGGCAAAGGTGACACCAGCATCGCGTCACTCTGCCTTTGGCCGGCCGCTCCAGAAGAAGGTGTAGCCGGCACCCACCTCCTCCAGCTGACTCTGCTCAGAGAATCGGGTCTCGCTGAGAGCAGCAATGTCCACTTTGTAGCGCGCCAGTTCCCGAGCGACTAGCGCCGTCCTCCGTTCCGGCCGGTTGCTCCTAGGATTGTCTAAGAGGGAACGAACATTCCAGGCTGCTATTGTGACTGGACTCACCCGAGCAGCCTGGAGGGTATAGCGAGGGGGTGGGGTATTGTTGTTTGTTTGAGTTTTACGATCACGTATTTTGAGATCTGCGAGCCGCGGCCAGCTGCAGAAGACGTGATAACCAGCATTTGTTTAGGGCACCTTTTCTATCCCCTTCCTCCGCGAGGAGACAAGCAGTGCTGTCCCTAAATAGGGCTGCTGGGACATCCCAGACGGCAGCCGAACTCCACTATGGGCCACGGTTTTGTTTTAGTGTGCGAACGACCCGAGTTAGCCTGGGCCGCCTACGGGGTTGCTGTCGCCCCCACCGTAGGACTTTTTGAGAGGGGGGAAGTGGGAAGTTCGGGAGTCAGACATACTGGTTGTGGAGGCACACACAACACCGGAGACCCTCACCTGGTTTAGCCCACCGGTCGTGACGGTTGCCCGGGGTGTGGCCGCTGGGAAGATCCCAACTTCGAGGAGCCACAGGTGAGAGTTGGGTACCAGCTAGAGGCGGCCACAGGAGCATTCACAACCTGTACGAGACAAATGGAGCGACCAAATGCTATCTGTGTGGTGCTACCCCTAACTAGTACCCCTACACCCCAGTTGTGTTGTAGTAAGGTATTAACTCGAACTCCCTCAATATATACGGATCTTGTACAATGTTAAGTGAACTAAGGCCCACATGATGGTTATCGAAAAGTTTTTGCTACCCTCAGCAGCGTTTTACACAAATTGACCAGACGAGTCAACATTATAATATATTTTATCAGAATTCAGGTGTCTGTGGGGCTCACCAGCTAACTCAAGAATGTCGTCATAAGAAAATATTTCCGCAACGTTTCGTTTCTACAGGCTCTTAGTGGAGTTCATCGACAGAGTTAAATAGCTCAGAGGAATTAAGAACTGATGCCAGCGATTGAACAGCCCTCTACCTGAAGTACTAACATTAACCTCTATCCTTACCTAAATCTTCGACCACAGACAATCACCTGCTCTGGCACTGGAAGCATTATACGTCGACAACGGAGTCATCTGACGCCTAGGTCGGTGTCCTACGATGGTAACTACTGACGAATTTTACTGAAGCTCCATCCTGTCAATTTGGGTTAAAAATTTTCCAATGGTTTTCCTCAGGAGTCGAGATGAAACTATTTATACTTAAATTTTGAGCCTCCTTTGCAGAAAGTGCTGGCGATTACGCACGACTAAGATTCTTTCGAAGTAACGCAAGGTCAGATCGCCTCCCTCCGAGCTTTCGCTACCGGCCCTTTCCGCACTTTGCTCGCATTCGCACAGAATCGCAAAAAGCCAGATTTCAGCCTATAGTGTAGTCGATATCGTAAGAAAACTAAGCAGCAAAACCACAACCCTCCTCTGCTGTGACCCTTCCGTTCCTGACACTATTTTACCGCCATTCTGATCCGCCTCTTACATGCTTCAGAAGTTTCAATGGTGAGGGTAGATCACTGCACTTGGTGCGGAGTTACTTGTCCTATAATATGCTCGCGCCTGTGGTGGGCTACGTTTAGGCCGTCCGGACAACTGGACCAACTAGTGGCGGTTATTGGGTCAGCCCTTCATCCCGCGGGATAAACATCTGGGTCTGTTGTCATAGGCCATTTTGTCACCTTCGTTTGCGCGTGCACTCAGTGGTACGGAATTATAGGCATAAATTTCTTCGAGCATATTTACGCCTCAACGAAGTTTTCTGCTTCCACTCCCACACCAGAATTTATTTTGGGGACGTTGAGGTCTTCTGTGTCGACTCTGTTAAGGTGATTGCCAACAGACCGCAGTAAGTTACTCTCTTTCCTCGGACTGATGCCCAGGAATCAACATGATAGGCTCCCATTCGACTTCTTTGGTAGGTTTCCACATACTTTCATTTCAAAAGCTCCTAGTTCGGACTTACAGAAGTTTTTCCCCATTTTATTGACACGGAGAACTCCAGCTTTATTCAATAGGCCACTCGATTCTAGAGGATATAGATAAACCTATTCTCAGGCTCTGTTTTTCAAGCTGGGCGTCACCTACTGCTTTTGTTAAGAAGGACAGTATTTTCGTCAATATTTTGATTACCTTCGGCCGAATGCCGTCTAAAAGACAAGTTAGGTCAAGACGTACAGAATCAAGTTGTTGTGGGTATACGACATTGTAGAGTGGCAAATGAATGCGTGATTACGATAAGTTTATGGTTAGTGCACGTTTACGGTTTATGGTTAGCGTATGTTAAAAGAGGGTAAATGCGTACGTAATCGAATGAGACAAATACACCTAAAGGGAGGGACTTATCGGGACGGCGGGTTGAGCAATAGATGGTTGAACGTGGCGGGCCAAATTCTGAAAAGGTGTCCCCAAACAGGGAAGGTCGATTAAAACAAAAAAAGGTTTTGGGTTTTGTTCCGTTACAACACATAATGACCCAAATCATATCTCCTGTATAAGCAACCTGTCATCATCCATGACGGACCAGAAGTTTTGTAGTCTCATCGGCCGTGCATTCTACTACTGAAAGTTAGTTCGAGGGTTTTCTGATGTCAGTACATCTCTTCTTATTTGTACTTGCTACGGCTGCGAGCATAACTTACCTAGCCGGCCTGGATTATGTCAGGGACTTGACCTCTCGATGCGTGACGATCCGCGGAGAGGTTCATTGTTTGATAAATAGGTATAGATCCGTCTTTTGCGCCAAGGACTGTGAGCGAGCTTTCAATGAACTTAGGCCTTGACCTCCCCAAATACCTCGTATTCCTAAAACGTTTTCTCATCCTACTGCGAGCTTATCCATGACATAAACTGCCAGTGGAAGAGCCAGTAAAACGGTACGTTTTCAACGGGCTATTGATGGGCCGAGGAAAAAATAACGTTTGCCAGCAGTTAGACGAACAGGAGCGGCAAGCTGTCGCGTTGCAAGCTCCCCGTTTTAGCCTCTTTCAGTCAATTTGTCCGCACTTTTTGTGGTTCGTGCAGGCCACAATGGCCTGCAATGGCAGCAAAATGTATGTGATCTAAGCAGACGAGTAGCACCTCAGTAGGAGTGACCACGGATGCACAAATTCACCTGAGCATATCTCCGAGGCACGAAACGCAAAAATGCCGACGTTTTTTTCTTAATATTGAGCTACACCTGATCAAACCCTCAATGTTATCGCATCTAATGACTCACAACAGTCGACCACATTTGAGGCTGCGAACCCAAATTTTGATGAGAGTTCGGACGAATAACTACGTGGCTGGGCAAAGAAAGAAAAGTCAGTCGAGATGTTATCTATTGGATAATTGAACCAGACGGCGGATTGATCAGCATGGTCTGTTTTGTGTTCGGCGGTGCTAAGGGATCACCATGACTGGTTGTACTAAGGGTGAAAGTACGGAGTACCGCGAAAAACGTGGGCCAATGCAAAATGCAGACAGATCTTCCCAGGCGTGGTATTTTGACCGATGAGTTACCGTGATGTTGTGTCCAATTCTAGTGCTTATCAGTGGTGCGTTCAGATGAAGTCACCAACCCGCGTACTAAGGGTGGCGGTACACCTTTCCCTGTAGACGGACGTGATCACAGGAGTGGAGTAGCTATATCGACACAACTGCCGACTACCTATCACATTAATCGGCGAAAACTCGTGATTATTGCCTACCTTCAGAAGTGATATAAGAGTAAACCCCTCCACAAACAAGAAGCGAATTCAGTAGTAGCATCCGAAATCAACAAATGGATTAAGCATTATGGGGTGCCCATGATACTATATTCTAGTTGATCGAATCTTTCGAGAACTGGGTGGGCTGTGTCCTATACTCCAGATAGGGAAAAAACGATCTCTCCTTATCACCTGAATGAGAATGCGCCGTTAATTCACTGTCTGTATTTTTGATCGCGACTTCTCCAAGATCCGTGGAGAGTATACGTTCCGGTGCTTGCTAGCCGACCGGCACAGAGACAGTTTGGAGTACCGTGTTCACGATTCCGAACTATAATGTAAGCCTCGGCTAACTCGCCGGCTGGTTCCCAAGTTCAGCCGGCCGTGGCACGACCCGTATACTACTGTTTACCCCCCACCAGTCATCAATTGCGTTCTTCGCGATCTACCGAAGATTTCTGTTAAAGTTATCAAAGTTCAGTTTAACCAGATTAAGCCAGCATCCTGTCATGAGCCACATACTGGCCTCCCTATATACTATTTGATAGGGGAAGGCAGTGCAACGCACAGGAATACTGTGCATGGAGATGACATTCAATTTTATCCTCTTTTGTGGGAAAACCAAAGTGGAACGTCCTACCCAACCAGCCCGAGACAGGATCAGACGGACCAGTGGCGTAACAAGACACAGAGACTTATTTTTCGCCCTAGAGATAAGACTGGAAATAGAACGTGATGCTGAAATTTTGGTTTATTGTTCAGTCGTTCGTGGTTCTCTTGTAGTGGTTGGAAGCCCTTGCAACCATTTCTTAACTTTCGTCGGTGTTCTAGTTGTGCGCTAGTTTGCAAACTCATAACTGTTGCCTTCTTTCGTGCCTTATAGCACCAATTTGTTCAGGATATTACACAGCATGCAAAAAACTGACAGTCTGCTACAGCAGATTCTCTATAAATAAATAAAACCCCGCAGACATGGCTCCAGTAGACATTTAAATGCTGTTCATGAGGCTATGTTTATGTTTTACAAAACAGTGGATGGATAAGGACGACATACATTTGTGTGCACATGCTGTTTACACAGTAAGGCCGCCTAAAAAAATTTGACGTCATACCGAGAACCTGGCATGCAGGTGACCACAGGCCTAGCATTCAGACTGTTCAGAATGTAGACAAATTCCATGCTGATTGCCATCAATTGGCCTGAAATTCCTATTGTTCCGGAAATTTTAAAAGGGCAATTTTAGCCCACTAGGACAATTACATACCCAGATAATAACTGGTCGAAAGTAGAAATGTCTAACAAATCAATATCAACTATTGTTGTATCCTCCGCTGATAGTCTGGGAGGACTGAGCAATTTTCGGTGGTTTTCTTGGTCTTCTTAACGCCCAATCACGGCTTTTATCTCTGACTAGGAAGTATTACACGTCAGGGATTATCCGTAGTGAGGTTTCGTTGGACTAAACTGCACAGTCATGCCAAACAAATTGACACCTCTTCTCCTAAACTAGCCATTTTGTGACTCAATATTTTGTGTTACAGATTCAAAACACTAACATTTGAATGAGGGTAGAGCCTTGCTTTGCTCACCGACTTCTTGATTCGAAACCTACACCGAAGTCAGGCCCCAATGTCCATATTTTGATTATCATTTTCGTTCCATCTATGGGATATTGAAAAATATCACCAGGTCAAAATTTGACTTAAATCAGACTGAAGACGAAACGGTGGTTGCATAGAAATTTCAATTTCTACTAGTTGGATACTGTCTGTTGTTTAGTGTTGCTGAAGTAAAATATATAGTGCTTGTGCAGCTATTATTTGTAGGCCTATATTATTTGGAAATAATTTTCGTTGACCTAATTCTTGCGTGAGGCACTAGTACTCAGACTAAAGTACAAAAAGAAAGGCTAATATTTCGTTTTATTTCGCTTTGTGGATAATTTTAACTGTGCCTTACATTCAAAAGCGTATATTAAGAGTAAAAGTTAAAAATATTCTAGAACTGCGCTCTAATCAATAAATTAAAGAGTCTAAGGTACGTTTTCCCGCCAAATAATTTTATCACAATATGTGCTCACAATACCACTTACGAGTAAATATCATAAATTTCACTGTCTAATCCACTTGTGGTCGCCGATTAACGAAGCTCAATTGGGCTTTATCTGCACCTTATCAGTGCTCTACAGTGTCCTCTTTTGAATATCGATGTTCATGCACAGAATCTGAAACCAAATTACATCATTTATTTAATGAAACTCTCAATACACCTTACTTGTTATCCCACCATGTACACGCTGTAAAACTATATATATATATGACAAAGACGTTATACCGTACTTCCAACTTAGGTACTAGCTAAAAGCCCAGACACGTGTTTCGCCGATGTTTCTGCTGCTGTGTGACACAGCAACGAGGGGTTCGGCTCCTCAGTGGGACACCCAGCGTTCTCTATGCGGTTTCTGGTATATGGACTCCAGAGAATAATCGGGGAAATAATTTCTGAAATTATTAAGTGCAGGACATGGAGTCAGGTGCTTCGGACATGACTTTTTAGGGTCAGACCCGAAATATCAATGAACATTTGGGTCGAAGACAATCAACAACTGTGGAATAACCACGTAATGCCCATTCTACGAACAAGTAGTACTACAAGTAGTCTGAATCTTATATGACAAAGACGTTATACCGTACTTCCGACTTAGGTACTAGCTAAAAGCCCAGACACGTGTTTCGCCGATGTTTCTGCTGCCGTGTGACACAGCAACGAGGGGTTCGGCTCCTCAGTGGGACACCCAGCGTTCTCTATGCGGTTTCTGGTATATATATATATATATATATATATATATATATATATATATATATATAAGCCAAACAAGTGCGTAACACTCACTAATGTGGTAAGGATCTCACTCGATCCCATTTGTTCGCCCGCCAGTTACCTACCGGCGATAAACGAACGTTGTGTCATAGGACACATACCATATATATAGCACAAATATGTTGCTAAGAGTGCAACAGGCAAGACGCAGACAGCTGTTTCACGGTCATTACCGATCATCAGTACATCATATGCCTTGTGCAGTGAGGTACATAAACAAGCCAAACAAGTGCGTAACACTCACTAATGTGGTAAGGATCTCACTCGATCCCATTTGTCCGCCCGCCAGTTACCTACCGGCGATAAACGAACGTTGTGTCATAGGACACATACCATATATATAGCACAAATATGTTGCTAAGAGTGCAACAGGCAAGACGCAGACAGCTGTTTCACGGTCATTACCGATCATCAGTACATCATATGCCTTGTGCAGTGAGGTACATAAACAAGCCAAACAAGTGCGTAACACTCACTAATGTGGTAAGGATCTCACTCGATCCCATTTGTCCGCCCGCCAGTTACCTACCGGCGATAAACGAACGTTGTGTCATAGGACACATACCATATATATAGCACAAATATGTTGCTAAGAGTGCAACAGGCAAGACGCAGACAGCTGTTTCACGGTCATTACCGATCATCAGTACATCATATGCCTTGTGCAGTGAGGTACATAAACAAGCCAAACAAGTGCGTAACACTCACTAATGTGGTAAGGATCTCACTCGATCCCATATGT
>WEDG01004721.1:0-46430 GCA_017591395.1 Schistocephalus solidus | reverse complement strand
AACAATCAATGATCAGCAGGACAGCATTAACTCCCCAACCCCCTCCAGTGCATCCTACACGAATAGCTATAGAACCAGGATTTTCAGTACCCATAAATACTGTGAGGCGCCGTACTGAACCTACCTCCGACGATGGAATCTTATTTGATTTTTAAACGTCAGGACATTTAACCTATTGTTTTCGTGATTGCCTCTTCTTCTGGTATATATATATATATATATATATATATATATATATATATATTGTGAAATTTTAAATCTAACAATTATCATCGTAAGTAGGTTCTCACTGATCGGCGACAGGACTCACTCATCCTGATGTGCCTTGGGGCTCACTCCCGAGCCCCACAAGCAACCGCACGGCGACGAAGATAAAGGCAGAATAACAACCAACAAATACAACGGAGACTCGAATGTTCATTTCTGGCTTATTGGCCGTCATTAGTCAGACATACTGAAACCCCGGGCGTTGCGGCGCCTGAAATTTAAAAACGTGTTGTGTTGAATATAAATTTACTGCTTTACTCACGGCTGGCAGGGCTCGAGAGTGAGCCCCAGGCTACAACGGGACGAGCGAGTCTTGTGCGCGCCTACTAACCATAATAAATATTCCTGATCGAATCCGGTAATACAACGAGCTCGTGACGCAGGAGGTAGAGAGTCTAACTGCTAACCAACAGGTCGCATGTTCGAGCCTCGGACGCCGCAGTGCCTAAGGTTAAGCATGGCTGGCTGATGTCGGCTATTAGGTTAGTAATGACCATTCCTGTCTCCCGTGGTTTTTTCGGCAATGGTATTCAAATGTTTATCAATGCATGACAGAGTTAACAATAGAGGTTTCAAATTAACCCCATTTTGATTATATTCCAATTTCGTTTCCATATTTCACGTAAATATATATTATATCACGCAAGCTTACTCCTATTATTAGCTTACAAGTTAAAATTACCGTGTGATGGTGCGACTTTTCGAAGTTCCATTTTAAATATTTCTTTTCTTTAGACAGGTAAAATACGTTAAAATAAAAGACTGCTTATCGGAAATAGGGCTGGTTTGAGAGAACAAGATAACATTGAGTTGGACGAGAAAATATTTTTAAAACCGTAACATTTTTTCCTGACATTAAGATGCCTAGTTGGATACTAGCTTCTAAATATTACTGCATCAAAAAATCAGTTTTAAGCAAACGAAGTGTGGTCTAGCTAATCCATTTAGATTTTATTAATCGCTTTTGCGGGAACAGCATGCAACATAATACGTTTTTATTCTTAGAAGGTTACATATTTATTTGTCCAACTGTAAGGTGACGATTTTTTTTGTAAAAATATCTTATGAAAATCTTCCTTGTGGTACGCTCATAGTGTATACCTTTTATGGTGTTCTTTTGCAGATTTATATTTTATTGATCTCGAAGGAAGGACGTTCTTCGGTAAATTGTAATGCAAAGTTCTGACTCTGGATTTCCAGGTCCTGGCCAAACTGCAGCAGGTATGCACTGAGGTTAAATATTTCAGCGTGCCTGAAAAAATATATATTACTTAGTCATCACTGCCTATATCTGTCACTGTTGGTAAACATTTAGTCCAGATTGGCAGTTACATTTTTGCCCTAGTAAGACATGCCGAATTTGATTCAGTGTATAGGAATCTGAAAAAAGGTAAAAGGTGGCAGCTTATTTGGACACGATATCCACCGAGAGTGATCACTGTTGGCAGGAAGGACAAAGCAATATCGATTTTTTCGGGCACGTTTAAAATTTTAATTACTGTGCACACGTACTGTTTACACGTACTGTGCACGTCCAACGACAACGAACTGGAAACCAGCGTCAAAAGTTGATTAAACTTTTTTTAGTTTTCAAAATTACTTCTTTCCTTTGAATGAGACTTTATTGGGATAACCATTTCCAGGTTTTGCTCGATCTAAATCCTTGCCATATGCGTGGATGAAAAAGTCTCAAGGCAGGTAGCCAACCACTTACGATGTTTTGACTAAATTGCGTAGGCAACAAACGGAAGATTTTTCATAGGCAACCACAATTTTGCTTCTAATTGAACATTTTCCATTATCCATGTTTATCTTTTATTTCAGCAAAAACAGTGTTTTGTTCACATAAACTTATTATACGATAGTGCGCAAAAAGAGAATTATGTTTTGAAAGATTTTAAAAACTGATATCTCAGTAAGTTGCCTGGAAATAAAATGGTACTTTTGTACAAAATACTCTCTGATTTTAAGAGTTAAATGTAGAATATAAATGCACTTTTCGTCGAATTTCAAATTAAATGTTAAGAAGAAAAGCACGATAGAGGTTTCATATACTTGAATCGATTGGATGCAATAAACATGGGTTGCTTTAAAATAACGAACTCCGAATATCGTATTTATAAGTAGTACATTTAAGATTTTCCCAGTTTTCCTTATTAAAGGGATGTAATTGCCTAATATTTAGAGCAAATTCAATTATATTTATGTGTTATCCTGCGTTCAAGTTAGGTATTTAGGTTAAAAAACGAAGGGTCTTGGATTTACGTCATAAATAAAGACACATGAAAAAGCATCTTCGTTCGCGAAGCTAACTAAGATGCTCCAAAGAATACCTCAACAGTTAAATACCCCTTATATTAGCATATTTGTCAAGCAACTCAAGCAACCTTGCAACGATTTTCTGTCTGGAATATGATATTTTAAGCCAGGCTTTTAACGTCATTCTGTCCTTTTTACTTAAGCAAAAATAAGGCACGCTTACTAAGAATACAGGGCATTTATGAATTTTCTCAGATTTCAGTAGATCTGAACAAAAGTTTCATGATTTCTAACTGAAAGCGGAAAAACACTACTTATTGGTCTACTTCTCCAATACTAAGGACAATCCTATGAGAATTCGATTCTGGTGAAAATGGATGCACTTTATTTGCAAGGACTCCTGTGTGTAGGTGCCTTACCCGGTCTATGCAAACCCCATCAGGATTCGTCGAAAAACACAGTTTTGAAAACTCATGGCATTTTCGAACGTTGAATGCAGGCTCTTTTTGTCAGTTCTGTGTAACATAGCATAAACCAGAGACTGTCAAAGCTTTGGCCATGCTTGTGTAAAATGAACATGAATTTGCTCATCGCAAATTAATTTAAATTTCAAATCAGACGCAATAAGGTATTTATTGCATTTTCCATCCTGAAAAACGAGATGTGGACTAAATTTTAAATATATACTTATAAAGAAGGAGGAGACTGATAGTGCAATCCTCAGGTTTCTTAAATTGTTAAGCACTCTAAACTGCGAAGGAATTTATTTACAGGATCAATATCGGCAGCATAAAAAGTGACGCAGATTTGAAGGTTACTGTGCACGAATCTGTATTTTTGCGACAGACCGATTGACTAGGTTTTAATGAGAGGCTGAAGGCTTTTGGCTAGGGGAACTGGAATAAAATCAGATCTTTATCTTCATAAATCTGAATTTGATTGCAGTTTCGGGATGAATGTGAACTTCGTTGACCTACCTTAACATGTTTCGATAACGTTGCCTCTGTGAAACTAAACGCTAGGCTGCAACCATTCTAAAAAAAGACAAGTGGTGGCAGGTCTTTTTGTTTAATGTCCTCTTAACATGAATCATTTCTCGACCATGGAAAAAAACAAAAACAAAAAAACGCATACGAGTTTAATCAGAAAATAGCCCTGAAGCCAAGAATGTTTTTTTTAATTTATAGCCAGACAATTATGAGGAAGATACTGTCAACTCCTACTCCCAGCCACTTCCATCAAAACTAGTAAAGGGGCATGTAACAGGAAGGCATTAAAAGAGTTAGTTACACTTACGACCATAAACAGGCTTTATCAGAATAATGTTTAAAACCACCTACCTTTTCCTGCTATTTTATGTGTACATTCTGTAGGAAATGGGTGTGGAAGGCTCCCTGTAGCCAGCATTCACCAGTCATTTTGATTGTGTCCTTTTCTAGAGGAGCTTGTCGTTTAGGTGGCAGTCTTATGAATTTATTAGTTGTACAAACCCGTGGATTCCTTTCGCAGGAAGTGGGGAGGCAGGTTGCTCTTCTCATAGGGCTCTTTTCAAATAAACGCCAGCCTTTATGTGCGCAAATGATAACGCATTGCCTTCACTCTTTTTCATTGTCATTACAAGTAGTATCCTTTAAAGGCGCGTCAAGCAGCCTGACAATGGTGACAGAGAAATTGACTATCCTCTAAGCTTCGCATTTTAACTCTCATATTTTGTTTGATTCTGCGTCCTTATATATTAATCACCAATTTTATCAATTCTTCCTTGCCTTCGGCTTCTTGACTTGCAAAAAATTGAACAAATCCGTTAAAAACTCAATCAGAAAAAGCTGCGATAACGTAAGTTACTATATCTACAACTATGTTTCATTTATTTGCTGAAATACTACATGGCGTACTTAAGTAGGGAAAAACCGCAAATAATTGTAGTGTTTGCATGAAGCTTTCAGTTGCATTTTGCTATAGAATAACCTAGATTAGCGGCAGCTGAATTAAACTACCGACTTCCGGTAAGGTCTAGTAACATCGGTGGTTGGCACACTGACGTAACATATGTTTTCGTGAGTTAGAAATTTTAGTTTTTCACAATTAAGTCAAAGGAAATAATCGTTGGTGGGCTTTCTTGGGACTGGAATTTCTTGATTTTTTTCATTTACGTCATTAGGTTTCCGAGCTTAGAACCTGGATAAACGGCGTCAAATACAGTTAACAACAGGTTATCAAATGCAATGCGTCTGTGTACGACACATCTAATGCATAATGACAACACAACAAAGTACATTTGTACAGAATATAAGTACAAAAACAGTTATGTCATTTTTCGTTGCACTCAGTCAAATCCATGCATTTAGGATATTTAAAAACGTCGCATAGTAGGGCCAAAAAAATGGTAATACGAATTAGTTAAAGTTGACTACATGATCTAGCTATTTATATAGGTCCAGTTTCTTCCCTCGTATGTATGCTACTTCAATAAAACGCAATATCCGAATAAGTTATGTTCGAATACCCATTTGGAGTTCTGTTTTGGGGTCAAAGGTCCACGCGCAAGCATGTGCTATGTAGAAGAATAACTGGAGATATTATATATCCTGCGCACAACCTAAAGTGAGCTCGAATATATATGGCTTAGTGGCAGACCAATAAAGATTATTGTAGAGGTGATTGTTCGCATTCCAGATGTGTTGCAGTTAGTTGTGTGTGCTCCTTTGCCATTAGTGGGCATCCTCCGTCTACTTAAAAGTATAAATAAAGTTTTACATTGAATGTTCTCCTAGGAAAACTCATATCCGCGATATGTTTGCAGTGATTGTTGGGTCACACCTGGAACCTTTCAAATAAGACTGGTACTCACCGATGTATTATAATCGCAAAATGAGACGCCAACGGTTACCTAAACGCTTACAGCTTAGTTCAGCATCTGCTGATGGAACAACTTATATTAACCAAACGCGACACATGTTTCTACTCTTATATTCTCCCGGTACTGCGTTATTTTTCTGGTATTAAACGTTTAATTTTTAAATAAAATCAGACTCCAGTGTCAATGAAACAACTTAAGCTAGAAAGACCGATTCCTGCTTTTAAAGCAAGCACTTTTACTTTTTCACAGACATTTTTCAGTTTGTCAGGAAAAGATGCAACAGCAGTTTTCTCAATTTCAGTTCCAAATATAATATATATAGTTTACCTAAAATAAATTTATTCCAGCAGAATAACTTCTTCATATTCAGTCACAAACAAAAATCATCAGCATTTTATAAATAACGATTAATTTTTCGTACTGTCTGCATGAATACACCTTAGACCCCAGCAACGTGTTCAACCGAATAATGTTCTCAAAAATTAAATTTATAGTAAGGAAAAATTGTTATATTTGCCATAATATGACAGGAGAGTTTTTGAGGTTGGCCATCCTGTTGCTGTATCATGCAGCGGGAAAAGTCGTGAAAATAAGCGGTGAACGTGAGGCAGAGGCCATATATCCGTATAAATATTTATTTTTCTTTGCTATTTTTTTGAATGCTTAATAAATCGTTTTAGCACAGGAAAAACAGTGCAAACCAAGCAGTGTTAAACCAAAAAGCAGGCAACTAGGAATTATACTTTTTCAAAAGACGTGTTTTCACTTGGTAAGGAAGCTGATTATTAATTGTGCAAACACTATGTTTTTATAAATGTTTGCTTCAGTAAGACATATTTTTGGTGTTCTAAGATGACAATTCGGCCACCTAAAACTTTATAAACAGGAGTCCTTCATTTAAGGATACTTGCAAATTAATATGCAAGATATTAGTAACAGTTTAATCAGGTTACGTGACAAACTACAAAGTTCTGAACGCGTGATTTTATTTCACCCGTAAGCTTTGTATGTTTTTGGGAAAGCGCATAGTTGTATAATGGGATTATGCATTTTCAAGCTTTATTAGGTTGAAGCATCTCATTCCATTATCGTGAGATAATGATTTTTATTGCACGAGGTCTAGTTACCTTTTGGGGTGGCTTTCCAGTTTTATAATTTTCGGAAAACGTTTGCGGTAAAAATTTAGTCATTTCCCAACAATCGTTGCTTAAGAAACGCCGAAACGCAAATCAATTCTGTTAACAATTGTTGGTTCACATATGGAGAGGTCTTAAATAGAGAATGCGTGCGCTAATTATTTCTTACTGCAACATTGATTTAGTCATGTTCAGTTGCAAGTATAACGAATAACTTTAGAAGAAATACTACTGCCAGCCTGTTTGCAGCTTGTTAATACAACTTGGCTATCCCGGAGTGGTGGATTGACTCCAGTCAAATATTAAAATATAATTGCGGTCTGCGCCCATAGACTCTTAATTAAAATGATGTGCTTAAAATTTTGAATTGTTTTCTGAGAAAATTAAAAAATTAAATTTCAAAACTGGTGTTCGTACCGGAATTGCACACAAGGAGAGCAGGGGCAACCATTTATGAGTTGAACTCCTCGCAGCTGTGTCATGCAGTGGCAGAATACTGGCGAAACACATGTCTGGACTTTAAGCTAGAACCTGTGCTGCAGGTATGGTCAATAATTCCAAAAACATTATCTTGTTTGCCCCGTACTTCAGTTGAGCAGGAGTTCAAAATACCGTATGCCCATTTAAAAGACCTCACAGATGCGGTTTAGGAACAAATACCATTGTTGTGATGCAATAAGTGTCAAATTAATCGTTCCAAAAATGCCAGCACTGACAACAATTGCTTAGGCAAGCGAGAAAAAGGTTTCAAACTGCAGCGCAGGTAGTTGCAGCTAGTTCCCTCACTAGATGAGCCTCAATGGAAATGCATGACTCGAAGGTTGTTCAGCTGTGGTCAATGGGTGAAGAGATTAAATATTGATCAGTTTCACAACATCGTAAGCCAACGGTTGAGGCAAACGCGTGCATAGATTTTTTGCGCGTGCTATGCGGATAGAAGGAAATACAAGGATGTCATTTCAGGGACGACTATGATAGACCAAACCTACCCCTCCTACGTAGTATATTGCGTAGATGCTTTACCGACAAAACTGTGCATACATACAGAGTTGGTGAGAAGGGAAGTTACATAGGAAGGCAGGAAAACGGTCAAAATTATTTTTAAGGGACATTACTAAGGGTTTCGCAAGTAATATCACAGAAACGACCAAATACACGTAGGATGTTGATAAGTGATGCTATATGCACTTAGCTCTGAACAGACAACAGTGTGATATTAATTTATACTAGCCTAAATGATTGAAAAACAATGTTCTTTGTCACTGATAAAGGTTACGTATAAAGCACCAAAGTGCATATTTGTCATGTGTTATTAGTTTGTTCGTCTTATATTTTTTTCTACATCCTTATTTTTTCCTATTATGAAATATACAGCTGATTTGTTTAAAACTGCAGTTTAAATATTGGTTTATTTGAGGGCTAATCGACGATTGCAACATTGTCACCTTTTAAGTCCAGTGGTGAGGTTATCCACTTTATCAGGTTCCCTTAATAAATTGCCAAAACTGAAAAAACTTACTTATAGATAAGAAATGGTTGAGCTTAAGTTTATTTTAATTTTGGCCCTCATTCTAACAAAAAGGAAATTTCCTGCACAGAATTAATAAATCTTACCTCCTGGATAAAACCTTTTTTTGGTAAAATTCAACTTTTTTCAAGCTGAAAAAGAGTTATAACTTTGAATTAGTAATGACAAAGGTTGCTTTTCGGCATCATGTAAACCATATTTGTTCAGAATAATATACTGCTGAAATACACTGAAATATGTTTAACCCAAAATATAGTTTATAGCAGACAGCTCAACAGGGATTGGTTGTACGGATTAAATTTCGCGGCTTTGCTCAGCAATAAAGCATTTCTAAAGCTTTTTATTACTCTGCATGACTTTCGGTGAAGATGTAACGTTCTTACTTACTTGCAGTAATGATAGGGAGATTGTATTATGTTACGCGCTTACTCCAAAATCTAAACCAATGCATTGTTACATAATGCAAGGCTAAGTTGTCTTATATTTTGGGGCATTTTGATTAAGAAAAATCGTTTTTACGCAACACTGCTATTGCGCTGAGGACTGAACTTTGGTTTCTTGAGAATGCCTTACATGTGAACCTTTAAGCTGTCCTCTATATAGGAACGCATTCTAATCTAAAGACTTTCGCTTTAATTTATCGCTTAGGCAGATCCCGAAAATGAAATAACATGTAAGTGTGGAGAACCGCAGTCGGAAATCAAGAAGGTAATACGTGCGTACCATTATGTTTTCTACGTCCTTTCAGCACACAATAAGCTCATTTGATTAACCCCTTGCTTTTATGAAAAAAACCTACAAATATTCCAAATTAAATCATTTGTGTGCAAGGCACTAAGATAGGGCTTGGTTTGAAACATTGACCTGATTTCTTCCCGTAAACTGACCCGCTGAAAGGACGGTTTACGGCAGCCGCAAATTGTGACGACGTTTTATTAAAACCTAGAAATGGCCTGAAAACAGTCCATTCTGCACCATTCAAAATGACATGGTTGTTGGTGTTTTATCACTTTGTGGGAAACAGTATTTTACATTTATTAAAATATTCAATTCAAGTGATTAATTTTGAAGGTAAATTAGTGAATTTTGAGTTTATTATTCACAACAGTAAACAATAAATTAAATGATACTCGTTTTTATCTGTTGTTAGCGTTCGGAGCTCAGATTGAGATTCCAGGATGATTCAAAACGGAAGGAGGCACTATCGTTTAGGTAAGAATGGTATCTGTCGGACATTTTGAACGGAGATTTATATTTACTTTAAGGACAGGCAACTTACAAGCTTAAAGAATGAAATACCACGTGTATTTACACGGTGACTTTGTTATATCCTTTTTTAACACTGGTGGTGTGTGCATTCAGTGGGAATGGTGTTTGACATCCAATTAATTTCTTGATGTGATATCCTACAGTGTTGGTAAGTTACGGCAAAACAACTCCAATTGTGACTTACTGATACCGTTTCTTTCAGTATTTTATTCAAATGCTCTAATTTTCAAAGATACCAAAATTTTTGAGATAAATTATAGTTTGAAAGCAACAAAACTACGTTTTTTTTCTAGGGTTTGCAATCCATTTTGCAAAGTGAGTAAATACTAATAGCCCTGAAACCACTTTCTCGGTTTATAGCAGCAACAGGCAGTTCTAATAAAAAAATATATTTTTTTATCTAGATTTTAAAGTTTTTTAACTCTCTGAACCTTCATTTTACAAAGTTTTCAGCATTACAGACCTTTCATGTGGAAGGTAGCATTTCATAGATGTTGTCATATTTTTATGAGAGAATACGTTTTCTTGTGGATATGATTGCTTATTCGTTGAGGACTTGCAGTAATCTTGAAAGAAAACATTTCTTGATTAAATATATCTACTTAGTGGTCTCTTTAATGATTATAAAAAATCTCCCTTATCATTTGCACTCTTGCAAGATGGATTCCGCAGTGACCATTTATATGTTGCCTTCAAAAGACTTCTCGTCATAAACAGCGGTAATATGCCTGTCATAGAAAGTTGCCATTAAAGCGGTTTTAATATTATCAAATGATGAAAATTCCTAGTTATCTCTAGGATCTCCGCAGATGTATTTTGCATAACATTCACTATTGGAACTTGTAAATGTTATGGTTTTATCTCTTTATCACGCACAACGCAGGGCAGATTGATGAGAACTTATGTTTATTTATTTAATCTAAGCAATATATGTTTCAATTAACGTATAAGAATAGAACAAATTGCGGTCTTATGAAACAAAAGGATTTGATTGCCAACTGGCAATCTTAAAATGATACTCATGGCAAAGAATGAAGTCGCACTATTATACAGTCTGTAATGGGCATCGAAAGAATACCTGATTTTTAAGTCTTAGTACCTTTAATTCAGTATAAAACAAGATAGATTTCAAAATTGCAGTAACCAAAAACGTTTTATTCATTGTGTTACACAAAACGACTTAAATTTGCATAACATCATAGAATATTTGTAATACTTTATGATTTTCATTTAAATGTTTTTGTTTGTTTCAAAGCACTGGAATTTTTATTGAATCCTGAAATTTCGGAATAAGTTTTTATCATAGAAATAAAATCAGTAAGCCACTGATTGACTTATGTGTGGTTAACATTATCCCCATTCGTAAAAGCCTTTGATGATATCTTAGTGCCCCATATGTTTACAAATTACACAACTACACCAATTGGTCTTGAATGCGTGTGCTTAGGTTGCGTTAAAAAGACAAGGAAATAATATCTTTCTGGATTTTCCTGTAAATGAAATAAACAACGATATGTTAGTAAAAATGCTCGAAAATCCTGAACTGAACGCAGGTTTTAGAATCCCATATTTTTATTTTCTTAAGGAAAAATATAATATGATGTGTTTCGGTCAAGTTTCTGTGAAAATTGATATTTGTGTGTGGCAGTTTCGAGAAATGTAAAAACATTTATCAAATAGTCAATAAACGCGAACTGAAAAATTGTTTTAAACGTATGTCTAAAATAGTTCCAAAAACATCCTAAATTACTCTCGAATAAGTGATCTGCATGATGTTTTTTTAACAAATCTTACATTTTCGTAACCTGTGAGACAAGTGACCCATTTTTGTATCCCAAAATGTTTTATGTGTTCACACGCATTGGAAAAAATGCATTTGGTTTACAACAAACTGGTGTGATTAAATTTTGTGAATACGAATTAGCCCTTGAATTCATTCGATTATTTCAAAATTGTTATTTAAAAGTGCAGACTTTCATAAGTTTTCTTGAATGCGCGTGATTCAGTTATCATAATAGAGGAAGAATATTATAATAATCTCAGCTGTTATACAAGTTAGTCAATTACTAATGTGTTACTTAAACCACATCAATAGCCTGACGTTAATGTAATTTCAAATTCCAATATTTCTATTTTCAGGAATTAAATTTATGCAGTATGCGTTTGGATAATTTTGTTCACATTAAATTCCGAAACAGCACGAGAGTAATTAGGCTTCAAAGACATCTTAGCAATTAAAAGTGAAATAATGAAGATCGTTTTTGCTTGGATTTTCCCGGTCTTTTCAGGCGCCAGAAAGACGTGGTCAAGATGTGAGGAAGGTCACTAAGCGACTTTTGTGCCAATTTTAGCTTTTAAGGTAGTAGACAAATGCCCTAGGCAGTCCTAATTGAATCGACACATCTGGTTACCAGCGGTTATCGTGTGTGACGCAGCCACGCTCCTCGGTTTGTTTTATCTGGCACTGGCTTTTGATTCAAAGGCATTGCAATCACGCATTCTCACGAGAGAATCTACTATGAACTTCTGGGTGAAGAGCTTATATTTTTAACCATGCGGATTTTGTGTCATCCACAAACCAGCGCATGTATTCAATTCAATGTCTTCTATTTCTGGTGGTGGTGATATTTTAGACAGCAATTGTCAAACGAAATTATTAAAATCTATTGTTTGACAGTAATTAAATAGTTCAAATATTCAGATGTTTATCTTAACCAGATTAAATTTATTATATTACTTCGGCTAACGCAAATGATGCCGTACAAGCTATTTTATTACGGTAGATATGCAATTTTTATCTGTTTTAATAATTTCCTAAGAAATTAATTGATAACTTGGAGTTTAATCAGTCAATTTAAAAGTTTTTAGTCATACAGTGAATTGTTTTATAAATATTTTTGGCCGATGTCTCGCAGCCACAGTGAGATAATCACGTAATATTCATTAAACTGCCGGCAGGCCGCCAATAATGTATGTATGGGTTATGGGTGGAACAATAATCACAGAATAGGTCCTAGCTTTGTGTCTGTGCTGTGAGTATGGTTCAACCGTTAACCGCTAAATGCGCAGTATATGTCGCAATGTTATTTATCTCCGTTAACAAGTCCCGATAAGAGAATTTATTTAGGAATACAGAAATCGGTTTAGTGCAGTAATTAATGGAGTTCAATAGATCATCTACGCTTACTATAGAGGACATGTCCCCAACATAATTCCTGGTTTTCAGGAAAATTGGGAAATTGCCTCTGCACTCACTTTCGCAAGCGTAACGTACGGGTGAATTTACTGATATTCCCTTTCGTGTTTAATGCCCTCATAAATTTAAATCCAGTTTTTAGAACAAATATGCCTTCTTTTGCTCACGTGTTACAATTTCATTTTATTATTATAGTTTTATGCTGGACAAAACGGTAGACTTTGATTCAAAACACTACACACATGTTTTCTGTGCAGGAAAGTATCATTCTCTTTGGCAATTATTAATAATTCTTAAACGCAATGCAACGTAGTCTATAGCTCGCATTAAATTGTATGAACCATAGGTTGTATTTTTAAGTGCATTGAATAATATACCATTTTCAACCAATGAATTTGCATCGCTTTTTGTTTGCAAGCTTTAAATGCAGTTTAACTATAGGCTAATTTAAACTAAATCGAAAATGTGAAAGGCTTTGTGTTAATGTCACTATTTTCCTTCAATATGAACAGAATGGAGTTCAAATGTAAGCAAAGGCAGCAAAGAAGGTTTAATACTACACAGGATGACGAAGCATTTTTTCTGAAATATAATGCTATCGTCATTAGTCTGAAATGTGCACACATACGACAACCATTATAACTTTCTCACTCTCTCATCTCCTTTCGGTCAACTGACATTTCAAATAATTTTAAATATAAAGAATACGAGCCAAAACGCCTTATATTTTGATCAGTTTTTTCCTTAGAACAGTTTTTTAGATATAGATTCTCGTTAAGCAGCTACAAAATTATCGCAAGCTTTCCATTTGATGTATCCGGCCTGATAAATATTCTCTTCCAGGTTTTTGAGAAAGTACTCGTTAGAATCATGTGATATCCCCTATGGCACTTAAAGAAACATATCACGGTCAGCGTGTCTGCAGACGAATCACATTGGTTGTGATTGGATGTGTTTTATCATTTCACGTTAGTCTGATTATAAATTCCTATCATAAAAGATAATTCGTTTTTTTGAATGTATGTGCTTTTCAGGGGCTTGTGCAGAATAGTTTTCAGCAGACCATTTTTAACTGAAAACAAAAACCTTACATTTGATACATCCGTACAGGGCACAAAACGTGCTTTTGACAGAACTTGAGTGTAAGTTGTGTTCACTGGTTAGGATAAAACCTGTTTTTCCGGTAACCATGAAAAAGGCATCCTAGTGGGGGTCACGAGGTTTGCAAAGACCTTAAAAAACAGGAAATTACTGATTAAACAATCTGTTATTTAATTTTTTATCTGAATGAGCGTGATTTGGGCGCCAGCATAACTTTCTGTTCGAGATTATTACTCCTTATAGAAATAAATGAGGAAAAATGATTTGATTTCTTATTTAAAAAGCAGGTTTACCAATATTTTATTTTAATAATACTATAACTTAAAGAACCGATCGCAAGTATATCAATCCAGTAATCAATAACGAATGAAATATAATAATTTTCAGTTCTAAAACAGTTATCTTTATCAGCGCGCACCAGATACAATGAGGAAAAAATCTTTTAAGGTATCAAGTTTTAAAACCTTTTAGAGATATTTTAAAATTATGCATAAGCAGACTGCATGATACATTTAATTCACCAAATATTTATTTTTTATTTTAATGAACTGGAAACATCAATTAACAGATACTTTCATCTGAAACTCAAATTCCTAAAATGTTTTGGTAAATTAAAAAACTTCGATTCAGTAGCAGAATGCATAACGTACTGCAGAAAATGGTGTTCCGTAAGAGACCAATCCTGCAGAAAAACAGATAGCTCAATCAAAGTAAAATCCGCATATTCAACGAAAACTAATCCACATGCTTTTTATTGTCTGTGTTGAGTAAAACTTATTTATTATTTCTGAAAATTGAATTTAGCAACTTCCATCGGTCATTTGCTACTTTAAGGTAAGAATCTTATAAAAGAAAGACCCAGTTATGAACAGTCTTTTTATATTAAACTTACATTAATTGGTTTGCGTGAATAAGGTTAATTATGACATATATCATGCTATTTTATTTTTATGAACGAATATGGGCGTTTAAATTCAATAGCAATTTTGGAAAATTTTAGGTTTGCGTTTCATTGAAAAAAAATCCTTTATTTTACAAAAAGCGTTGGCATGTTTGACTATGTCAACGCGAAGTTACTCTCTCCATGAATTGTCATAACTTTGGTAATGCAAACTTTGCAACTCTGAGTTTCGGCGAAGGCACATTGAATCACAAGTTATTTTTATTAACCAAACTATCACCTCCTTAGACTAACCAGGCAATGAAACCATAATCCTCATCTGCGGAAAACATAATTTTTTAAAATACTTTGCGCTGGTACACGTGAGTGTTCGATTTGGGTTAGTTTTGATTTTAAGTCGTTTGAGCTTATTTAGACCCTTGTCATTTTGCCACCCATTGAAACTTTCAGCTTGTTCTCTTCTATGAATATTTTTTTCCTGAAAGGGAAGACTATAGATTTTTATAGCTCCGTGACTTTAGAAATTGTTCCCGCTAAGCCTTCTGCTGGAAATTTCAAATTTAATGTAAAGACTTTCTTGGTTCAGAGGAATAGTAGTGTAATAATCCAAAATTCTAACTTACTATTTAAACGAAGTAATATTACAACTGAAGGCTTTAGCAAATATAGCACTTGCATCCTGTTCAAATTTAAGTGATCGGATGACAAAATCTGGTGGGCTTTTGAATTTGAGCCGCCATTTTTGGTTTCTCTCCGTTCAAGAGGAAACGTTTGGTAACTGTATACTCCTCTACCTATTTTTCTTTGATATCCTGTCTTTTTAACGTTTATTTGTTTGCCTGAATTATGTTTTCAAAGGTCATCTCCACACTACGCTAGCACCTTTTTGAATGCACGTCAACTGAAAAATTCACCAAATAATTTCCACTGTTTACACTGTTTGGCCAATATGTCGGGTTTTTGATGCCCCTGTGCTCAATTATTCACGTGTTTATCAACAAAAACCTGTGCAGCAGAAAAAACCTTGCTGTGGTTGGCAAATCACCTTAAAGCCCCAAGCGAAAGACAAACTGTCAATTCCAGACTTCCTGTCAACAAATTGTCGTCCGATATTCAACAAAACGCAAGATATGGAGTTTTTTTCGCTGGGAAAAAAGAATACAGTAAGACTGAAGTCATTTGTCTTCAAGAGACATGATTTAATAGTGACATTGACGCACAACTAATTAGCTATTCTTCTTTCTGTTGCTTTCGGGCAGATCGAAAATTTTCCTTCTCCAGAAGAGGCGGTAGGGGGGGGATTTTGGTCGACAAGGATCGATTTATTATTTATTTAAGTAACCTGCAGATTTGATAGACGTTATAGCTGTCAAATGTAAGCGCCGATTGTTAAATACATTTAAGGGCATTATATTCGTTAGTATTTATATTCACCATCTACCTGTGAAGGTGCGCTTACCCGTTTTTTGACGTTTTTTTCGGAAAAACTTGCTTTATTGTCCTGCGAGCATCTTATTTTTATGTGGCGACTTTAACCGTGTGAATATAATTCCCTTTACGTTGTTAGGCTTTCATGACCTTGTTTTCTTTAATACCCGTGCTGATGCCCCTCTTGATCACATTTTGGCTAATCAACCCAAGTTCTTCCTTGTTAAGAACAGAGCTCCATTGTCTGGTTCCGATCACTCTGTATTATTAGGCCTTCCAAAGTTTTCTCCGCTTCTACGCGTGCGCTGCTACTCACACCCGAAAGGAAAATTGAGGTTCGCGACACGTCCCTGGAAAACATTTTTCATCTCCAGACTTGTATATCTTACACAATCCCCATCTTCCTTAGTAAATCCAATGTTGAGTCGTTCTCTAGCTTCCTTACAACATTTTTGAAAGCAATTTTTAATATTGATACCGTTTTCGTCTGCCGTGACAGAATTTCTTCCCCTTATCTAAAATATTTAAGAAATTAAAGAAATTCTGTACAAGCTAGGCCTCCGTGACTGCTTAAAGGAGGTAAATGTCTTAATAAAAATTGAGATTTGCAGACTAAATGATTTGTTTGTCAGTCAGCTTTTTTTCCTCTCCGTCCAAAATTTCTTTTCGGCTTTCCTCTGCTGAACTCTGGAGGAATCTTAAGCGTCTCACTGGCCAATGTTGTAAACTGGCACGTGTTGATGCTGATTTAGACGATCTAAAGGAACATTTTATCCACACTTATACTGACTCCAATCCCCCCATAAACAACCTTTCGTTACTACCAAGCGTTTATTCTCCAATGTCAGTGGCAACAGTGGAGGAACACCTGAAAAAGGTCCGTGGTTCAACTGCTGCTGGGCCGGAGGATGTCGTACCTTTTATTTAAAATCTTTCTGCTCTCAGATAACCTCTTTGTGACACACCTTCACAACATATCCTTCGGGGAGGCTAAGATCCCTGACGTGTGACTAACTTAAGAATCGTTCTTTTCTCTACAAAATCCACCAATTTTGGTCCAAAAGTCTTTCCGTCAAATAGTCTGCTCTTCCGCTTTACTGTGGCTTGCTGAACGAGTCGCTCTTAATACAATTAAGCCATTTTCCTCCCATTTCTCCGACCCATTTCAATTTGCATATAAGGTCCGGTGTAGTACCCTAGACGCCGTTGCGCTCGTGATACATTCGGCGTACGCATGCCCATTTCTTGACAACTCCTCTGCCTTCAACACTATCCCACACTATCTTCTTCTTACCAAAACATCAGCGTGTTGCTCTCCCGGCTGAACTGTCTCTTAGCTCCAAGACTTTTTTACTTCCCGCCCTCCAAACAACTGCGGTGTTATTCAAGGTGCCATCTTATCCCCTCACCTCTTCTCCATTTATACTGATGATTTTAGATCACCAAACGCCTGCCTGTACATAAAATATGCTGACGATATGGTTGTTGGTCATCCTCTTAAAACTAAAACACATCTTCAGTCTCTGAAGTATGACCTTGACCATGGTCGTCAGATCATGGTCTTCAACTCAACCATGAAAAATGTGTCAATGTTTTTTTCGTCTGAGACTATCCCATAGTTCTGAATCCTCAGTCATCTTTCCCAACGAGGTTTCCTATTTTTGGTACCTTGGCGTTAATCTGACGTTCAATCTTTCATTCGCATAACATATTGATAACCTTTTTACAAAAATTCGTAAAATTCTATATTATATCGAGCGTTTACGTTCCTATCACACACCCCAAGCCCTTATCTGGTGATTTATAGAGGCATGTATTCTTCCTCTTATCCTTTATTGTTCTCCCGTGATTTTTCCAGCTTTGCTCAAAAAGGATTTTTTGATTTTAAAACGCATTCTCTGAATGTTCTCTTCTACTTGTGGTGTTTCTTATACTGTTTTAGTGGATTTGATAACAAAACGGCCGTTCACAATAGTCTCACCATTTAATGGGCAAATGCTTGATGATGTAACCAACCCCCTCCTTTCTGAGCTGACTGCCATTAAGTCTTTCCGTCCGATGGGCCGAGGTTTTCATCAAAAAACTTGCCGTATATCGGCATATCAGCACTCCGTTTTGCCATTTCTAGCACGCTAACTTACGTGTGAAGTACATAATGCAATGGTATTTTAAGAAGAAAACTAAGAACAAGAAGACGAAGAAGAAGAAGAAAACAGAAGAAGATAAAGAAGAAAAGAAACCATTATTTTTTGATATTTATATCTTTTATCACCTGTATTACACGAATCCAAATAAAAAACATTTGCATCTGATGATTAGGTTTCTGGCTAGTTGTTTATTTTGGAACTAGATATTGTTCTCGATGAAAGAGCACTATTTTATCGATTTGCTCTATGCCAATTTCTTATGGGGAAAGTGCCTGAATAGAGTGAAGTGTACATTCTATCGAATTATTCATACTGGAAACCGTTGCACTTACCCAAAAATAAGCGTTCACGGATCTTATTTGGCAAGCGTAAAGGTTAAACAATTTAGGCTTTTTATTCAGTGCAGAAACAACAATATTTCCCTGAATCCGGGATAGCCACACTTCAGACATTTTAATGCAGGTAGTTTTAGGACTGCCCAGGTATGAGGAGAAAATACTACTGAGCATTTTTGTCAATAAATCCTCTGGTGTGGTGTTGAATATTTTTGTAATTAAAATTTATGTAAAATATCTCAGTTTTTCAATTTCAAACTTCATTTGCAATGTGTAAAACTACAATTTAACAAAACCCGGTTAACATTCCAGCTTTCTGTTATTTTCTTTGAACCTAACCCTTGCTTCATCGTTCGCTCAAGTTCGCAATAAAACTAATAGTATGTAAACCTTTCCCTGATATACGTGAAACGGTGTGTGAATGCTCAAGCTGATATATTTTTCACCCTGAAAATATGTTCCTTTTTTGCTTTTGCACAGCTTATGTTATAAAAGTGCTTTAAGTAGTACATTTTTTAATTTTAAAAATTTAAATGAAAAGAAACCCTTTGCGACAGTTACTAGGGCCATAGAGCATGTCGATAGTTTCAAAACCTTTTCATGTGCTACAGAGCGATTTTTTGCCTTTACCAGTTGGATAAATTGCTTTTTATTGAGATTTTTTATCTGTGGGGAATGAGACGACTGAACATATTAAAAAAGGCAACATTTCCAATGGCTAAAACGTGTTGTTTCACACTCCATTTCTATCACTTATCGAAAAAATAATTACTAAAATGTAAGGTTGAATTAGGCTGAGATTTACGCTAAGGAGGCTTATTGTCTTAAGAAGATTCTAAAAACGTTCGATGCTATCCTGGATGTAAATAAGTCAATTTAAACTGGACTTTAATAACGTGCTGGAAACTTTTGTTGACATTTAAATAAAACACCTATAAACATTAAAGGTTTTGTCCTCGCTGTAAGCATGTAAAGCAACTTACCTAATCTCGACTTTAGTTATTACTTGAAAACTTAAATGGACCCACTAAGAAGCAAAAAATGCCTCAATTGTGCCACTGTGTTCCTTTCTTCTAGCATGCATTGAATTGAGTCTAGTGATTACGCAAAAGTCAGAACGAGGGTTTCCGTACTTCCGTTTAAATTCTTAAGAGCTTCCTTTAAGCTGATAAGAAAAAGCTTAACCTCGATAAGGATTACAATAGTTTTCTGAACTTTGTATTGTCGATTTTGTTCTGGAGAATCACATAAGTTTTTTAATCAAAAAATATTACTTCCGAGGTTCTAAAACGTTTGAGTTTATCGAGGTTTCTGCAAAAATTGGTCATATGAAATATGGAAATCTTGGCAGGTCATTTCGATTTGCAGATTTTTATTTTAGACACTGACTAAGCTTAACAACTTTGTAACCATCTAGCAAAAATGCCTTTGAGGCTTATTTTAATGTTGGACGATGAGCTTGAACGACAAGGTTTTAGTCAGATAATGTGACTATTTCAAAGGTTATCATTTAATGCAGTTAAAATTACCAAATCCTGCTAAATAAATATGAATGAAACCTTGAAATATGTATGAATGACTTTAAGCATACCAACCGTCAGAAAAATCGAATATTTTGGGGATTTTTTCTAGACAACATCGTGACCATAACAAAACGCAAAGTTCTAAATATTTTTTTTAAGCAGGCACTATTCCTTATTTATATTCACTGCATCTTACTCCTTTTCAAATTATTTTCTTATCAACTGTTAGGGTCGTCACAATGGCAATTCACGCTGCTATCGCTTAAAACAAAGATAGCCACGAAAACCTCACTAGTTACTCTATACTTGAGATAAAATATGGCCTACAACTCAATTCTGTACCGATGTTTGGAATATGATTTAATCAGAAATATGCTTTCAAATTACGTTACATGTCGTCATTAACGCATTCTAATAAATCATCACCTTGCTGTTTCTGTACGTATTCCCAATTGGTAAAAATATTCAAAGCTACAATCATTGCATTTTTACTCATACTGAAATGTTTACAAAAATTTGTTCTCGTTTAAACAAGGATATCCTTTATGTTTAATAGGGCAAAGGAATACAGATCTTAAATTATCTTGAAAGTTTGTAAAATTTAATGTGTTCATATATCTAAAAAACATATTTTTTTAAATTTTCTTCGTCTATTTGGTATGGAAAATCAGTAGTCGTAAATTAATTTGAGCTGGCATATATGTTGATTCTCCCTGGCATGCACTTTAACAAGCCTTTACAACAGTCGCTAACAAGAAGTGGTTCTCAAACGAAAATATCCACTTTGTCGAATTAATTTATTCTATTCATTATTTGTCTGTAGTATGCTAAAACTATGTATTCTCAATTTTCTAAATACAATATTTCTCTCATTTTTGATTACCACCTACACGGTGATGACTCGCAGATCACAGAAAAACGGGAAGTGGTTTATTTGAAAATTTAACGATTTCCATTTATCATGCCAAAATTTGAAAAAGGGACTGTATTTGAACTAAAATGGTTTCGGTATCATTTGAACCATTTGCACTTTGTTTATTTTTTTCAGCAGATTTCAGCAGAGGATAAATCTACCGTAAAATTTATGAAACATGCCGCTTGTATATGTGAAAATTGATTGCAATAAATTAAGGTCATTTGGGAAGCTCTCGACTGTAGTTTCAAACTCGAAAATGAGTGCCTTTAATGGGGATTCGGTTAAAGGTACTAGTGCTTTCAGTAGTGCCACTTGGCCCCCCTTTTTTAATAAGAAAAATAGTTTTCACTTCCTTTGAAATAAATCCTCGCGTGCTTATTAGTTATTACCCATTAACTTCGTCTACTGAGACAATAAAATTGTCTAGCCGGAGGATGCTACATACGTTTTACAGGTATATTTCCGGTGTAAGCAGACCCGCAACCTATATGGGCCTGTTCTGATAACTCTTTCCCGCACATCCGTTTTCTGTCGATTTTAAAATTCCAGCTGTAACAGAAGGAAGAAGCGTTTGGCAAAATTATTCTCATACAGATTATATATTTGTTAATTTAATAGGTTCGTCAAATCCTTTCTGTCCTATGTCCTTCTTTAAGCTTGAGCGGAAGAGGCTGGGAATGGGAGATTACTTTACTATCTTTATTAATGCCTTTTATAAAAAACCAACTCACTGTGGGCTTTGGTCACCGTTTCTTATAGTTGTTTCTGAACAGGAGAAGGGTTTAATTGAAAGGATAAATCAACCTATTGAGCTGCCACCACCACTGTGGTAACCTTGGAGGTGCTAGAAAATAACGGAGTCGGACGGTGATGCTTTTGCTTATCAAGTGTGTTTGAAAGGTTTGACATTACTTCCTGGGGTTCAGGCGCTTGATGACAAGCTGTTCGTCTGCGTTGAACGTCCTTGCTACTAGGCCACTGATGCACCCAAGACGGTCTTTAATGGTGCAGTTGTGTTGTGCATAAAATAGTATTTTTTTGGAGCAACCTCACTTATGAGCATATGCATGCTGCAGAACTTCCATAACCGGCTTAATGCGGACTTTCCATGAATACAACGCCGGAGGGAATAAGAAGGATGAATGGAACAGCAGTCGTCCCTCATTGCTATGTTCTTCAGGCAAATTTCTAACATGGAAATGGGGACAGGGGTTAACAGGAGGGCAACTGACCCCAGTAACCGTTCACAGTAACCATCCGTTGCTTCGCAAGCAAAGGCATGTAAGAATGCTATACAAACGCATTCATGTTTACTGCATTAGTTCAGTTCAGTTCAGTTCAGTTTTATTAAGGGAAATATAGGCGAAGCCTTTGAGCTCCCTATTGATGTCAGTGACACTGTAAATTAAAAAAGGCTGACATATAATGGATGTTGGACAAAGGGACACTGCAGGGCATCGGACAAACAATTATAAAATAATGTTACTGAAAGATAGGGAGTAGTATGTTATATGACGCTGAAATTGTCGATGGGAATATGTTTCAGGAAATGTGTTAGGTTCGGATGTCGTGGTGGTACTTATGGCTGTACTGGTCAAACTTCCGCTTAAAAGTGTCAACGGATGCGACATGATTATGTCGGCCGGCAGAGCATTCCAGGCCTTAATCACTCTGTTGGAGAAGAAGAACCTTATTGTGTCGAGTCTTGCACTTGTCACTCGTAGTTTAATGGGATGTCCTCGCAAAGTAGTGGTAGTGGCCAGCTCAAAGAAGTCGCCAGATGCAAGGCAACAATCCTGAAGCCGCAGCATTCGAAAGGCTTGTATTAAGTCGCCGCGTAGCTGTCTATAGTCCAGAGGAAACAGATCAAGATTAGACAATCGTGTCTCGTAAGGCAGGCAGCTTTGACCTTGAACAAGCTTGGTTGCACGTCTTTGGACCTTCTCAAGGTTGTTGTGGTCTTTGACAGACCACGGTCTCCAGGCTTGTATGGCAAATTCCAACTGTGGTCGCACGAACATCCCGAAGACCTTATTAAAGCACTCTTTGTCGAACTTTGCAAACGCTTGCTTAATTAGATACAAGCTTGACATGGCAGATTTTGCTACTTTTGAGCAATAGAACGATGGCTTCAGTGTGGGCGTGATCCATACTCCTAGATCTTTCTGAACCTCTACCTCTGGTAGCGGTGTGTCGTCCAGATAGTAAATTCTCTGGTGCCCGGAGCTGGTTCTGCCGAATCGCAGAATATTGCACTTGGTAGCATTGAATGGGAGGAGCCAGTTTTGCGACCATTCCTCGAGTCTATGCAAGTTCGCCTGTAGATTTTCTTCATCAGCTGCGTTGTGGATGACCTTCCATAGCTTTATATCGTCAGCAAACATGGCAGTGTCACAGTCCAAGCCACTTACGCAATCATCAATGTATATAAGGAAGAGGATAGGGCCCAGGACGGAGCCCTGAGGAACCCCACTCTCAACCGCCACCTCCGCCGATTGTTGATCACCAAGACGGACAATCTGAGATCGCCCAATCAAGAAGTTTTCGATCCACTTCAAAAGCTTTCCCCTTACCCCAATACGGTTGAGTTTGTATAGGAGACGTTGGTGAGGCACGCTATCAAAGGCCTTCTTGAAGTCTATGTACACTGCGTGCACTACATTTCCTTCATCGACCGCTCGGGTCCATCGTTCCAGACAGTAGAGCAAATTAGTTAAACAGGACCTTCCTCTGCGGAATCCGTGCTGCGCTTCAGAGAAAGATGATGCCGCTCCAGAAAACTGCGTCAGTTCACGTTTGATGATTCGCTCCATAATCTCACGCAACATATGGAGGTGAGACTTACCGGCCTGTAGTTATTTGCGGAAGCCCGGCTGCCACTTTTATGTATTGGGGAAAATCCACGCGGTCTTCCAATCGGGTGGCAATTTGCCTGCAGCGAGGAGGCTTAGAAGAGTAGACACAAGGGTTTGCCAACTCTACGGCCAACTCCTTCAACAACTTTGCCGGTATTACATCAGGACCTGGCGATTTGGTTTCGTCCAGCTTCAGTAGTTCCTGCAAACAATAGGTTCTGTTATGACCACTGAGTCAATTGTCGGGACCTCTTCCGCACTATAGTTATCAGCGGTTAGATTGGCTTCTCTCGTAAAAACCGACTGAAATAACTCAGATAGATGCTCAGCCTTTTCTTCTTCCTTGCAAAGTTCGACGCCTTCATCCGTTTTTAACAAAGGGATGGGGTCTTTATTCCGAGTGCACTGCCTAATGTAGTTTTAGAAGAGCTTCGGGTTTTCTGCTGCACGGTTTATACGAGACACGATATATCCGTGGGCAGTTTAAGCTGCGCTTTTGATCACCAGATACAAATAACCATTTCCTCAACTATGCTTCTAAAGTCTTACTTATAAACTAATTAATATTATGTGGATATTTAGCGTTGATTGAATTTTTAAATAAAATATGAGGAAATTATGAATCGACTCAGGAAGGCCAAAATACCTCAGTGCCCACAGTCTTTATTTTAAACGTGCTTACTGCTTGCATAAACAATTTACGAATATCTGATATGCGAACAAATGTTTTAACGGATTCTTTCCTTTGCAACAGTTTTATTCACTGCTTCCTCAATACAAAGGACAAAAATGCTACTATAGGTACGGAAACATCACCATCAAGAGTGACTACTGACTGTGGTGTTTGTTCACGCAGTCCCCACGTGCTCAGCTACTCTGCCAGGTAAAAGGGCATAATTTAGTGTGGCACGGAGTGGATATTTTGCTGGAAAATTAAATAAGGGCCCGCAACCCGTTACTCAAGCAATTCGCAGCTCACTCGCGAGGATTTCTGTCTTTTGCAACTTGAGGTGTGATGGTGCCTCTTTAAATGCGTCATACTCTCAAAGCCAGTGTCATTCAATCTCACTGTTATTGCATTAAAACTTTGCTGACAAAGACCAGGAATTGCCACTTCTGGCTTATCAGCCGTCATCAGCCAGACATAACCAAACCCCAGATGTTGCGCCATCCGAGGCTTGAGCCCGCGAGCTATTGATTAGATGTCCAACCCTCTAATCAGTGAGTCGTGGGTTCGGAGACTCAACGTAGTATATGACGAATATGCAGAGTAGTTTATAGGCGCTCGCCGATTGGTTACGGGACTCACTCCCGTGACTCGCCGGCAGCCGCTAAGCGGCTAGTAGTAAAGGTAGAGAAATGAGACTGGAACGTTGGACATTGAAGTAACAGATTGAGGGTGGCGCAACACCTGGGGTTGGCTTTGACTGGCAGAGGACGGCTAATAAGCCAGCATTGGCTATTCTAGGCTTCCTTGTCTCTGTGGCATACGTTCATCCGTGCCACTGTGGCTGCTGGTGAGGCTCGAAACTGAGCCTCAAGGCAGAATGGAAATATTTAGTTCCGTTAGCGATCGTTGAGCATTCATCAATAAATGCAGTTAATATTTCGAATCTTAGCCAGCAAGACAACGAGTCCGTCGCTCTCTGGTTAGAGCAGGGGACTTCCGATCAACAGGTCGTGGGTTCAGGCCTCATTGGAACATCATCTGAGATTAAGTGCCTGGCTAATAACAGCTTATAAACTAGAAATTGGCATTTCAGCCTAACTAACTGATTTCTTTTTATGGCCATTTTGTTGACTTTCTGAAAATCAGTGTCAATATTTGATAATATTTTCAAAATAAGCAACAAATGCCCTGAAACGGAAGATTTAATAGTTTAAAGGATTCGAAGACATCTGTAAATGTATGGCTTTTCTTTAGCCTTCTCCTACCCACATTCTACTGGACAAAGTACCACAAATTAAGAGTGAAATTAATGTCAGTTTTATATAGTTTTTACCGTCATTTCAAATGAGTTTTGGAACCCGTGAGTGCATGTTTGCTAGTTCTTCCATCGTGTGTTCAGTTAAGTTATGTTTTATTAAATATTTAAGCATCGCGTTTGCAACAAAAAACGCCAAGATGTTTAAAGAAACAGTAAGAGCGTTGGATAAGCTTTAGTGAGTTCCAATGTAAATTGAGCTTGACGTTTAACTGAGAGGTTTCATTCCTCTTTTTGCAGGACACAATTGGCTTATATAAACTTAAAAATTATTTTGAATCTTTTTACTCATGAAAACGTCGCTTCATGTGCAGAAAGGCAATATATATTAACAAGAAGGAGAGCAGACAAAGAGATAATTCATCCACTTTAATTTAGATAGAAAAACTCTGAAAATCCAGTCCTTTGTGTTGGAGGAGGAAATTGAATGAGTGGCCTCTGAAGTTTGTTGTGGTTCAACGTGTTTAACTTTCCATTCGGAACTCTGTTTCACTTTTTCAGTTAAAATATATGTTAACAAATTATGAAGGAAGTGGCTTGGAATTAAGCGCGCAGGACATGCCTTTTAGAGCTCTTAATCGTGTTATGCAACAACGGAAATATCAAAAAAAGCACACATTGGGCTTTAATCTAGTATCTTATTTTTATCACGGTATGAACTACTGTAATACAAAGTTACACTGCTAATAGTACTGAACTTATTCTTAGCAAACTGCTTTTTCATAACTATTTTAGGCTGACTCTAGAAAACAGGTCTAAGCACCTTAATTCTAGCCCTTTCCTCCATAATTTGCAAAATTATTACATTTATTAATCTCTGCAGTTCCTACTACTGTTTACCGTATAGAGAACGCTGGTCGGGCTTTTAGCTAGTATGTTAGATAAAACTGTTGTGATATACAGTTGTCACGAAAGAGTACATAGATTAACGGGACAGGTGGTTGATTCTGAGTTACTTGTCTCAGTTATTTGGCCAAAAAACCATCAGGAAACGATTGCACACTCGTTCGTTCGCCCGCCGTTAAGTTATCCTACATTCTTCTACGGAACCTTTGTGCTGTAGGTTTGATGAGCCGTTATGCCTCAATTACCCTTTTGTGCAGCTGACGGATCGTGAGTTCGAGAGAGAGAATCCAGTAAACAATATTATTCAGAGATAGCCTTCTCGTTTTCTGAATATTAACCATAATTGGAGAATTTTTGTCAAAAGGGTTACGCAACATGTTCATCTAAAACAGCTTATAACCGCCAGTAATGATCAGGTTACCAGTCATTTATTTTATATTTCAAATGCAGCTACAAAAATGTTTCGAGGATCTTATAAAGCAGAGTTTGACCAAAATTCTTAATTTCTTACTTTATCCATTATGAGATTGTTCATTGTTAATAAAAAAATATGTTTAAAATAAAATGAATGAAGCCTTTCATCTAAATATAATCTGCTAGCATATGAACTGAGCATGTACCGGTTTCAAATCAGACAGCGTAAGTACAAACAGAAATGTTTAAGCTTAACGCTATCGATTTATCCATTTTCGGAGGCTCTTATTTAGGGAGTTGCCAATGGACGGAAGGATGTGTGTTTTCACCAGTCTCCGCATAGGCGGCATTTATAAAATGTTGCGTTCTTTTTGCCTAATTTAAAGTAGGCTTAATTTTTTTAAATAAACTTTAAAAAATAATATTTGTTTATGAGGTCTGGAAAATCGGTTTGCATAGAAATGTGTAGCAAAAGTCAATTGAAAACTCCATCCGAATCAAATAATCACCTTTTAGGTAGTGCAGTTTTAGCGGTAACCGAAAAAAGACTTCACAAGATGGTTAAACTATTCAGGGATTGTGCTGATCACATTGCATTCCTACCTGCGAAATTATTTATCATTAAATACAATTTAAAAGTTTAGTTTAACATTTCAGCCTATTTGTCACCTACTCTTAGTGATTGTGGAGGGCAAACCAACGGCAGTGTTGTTTTTGAATTCGTCCTGACTGGCGATTTCAAATTGGAAGAACGGTAATGAACCCGATATTCGCGTCTGTTTTGGGAAAAAAACAACAAGCTAATACTAACGAAACCATGTATTTTGTTTTTTGAATGTCTGCGATCTATCAGCTGAAAGGGTGACAGTTAATATTGGCATGTGAGGAGACTGAACATCCGTGAGGCAACATAAAGCATCATTGCATGCACAAAAGAACTTTGCGAACACCCTGTCACCTCAGGTATCAGAGAAAGTGAGTCTAAGGGCCCTCGGAAGCTTTTCTAACTCTCAATGCCCCACCGCTTTAAACTAAACATTTCCCTGCAGAGACATTTAGTGGGTTCTTTGAATTTGGACTGAATCGAACCTGGACATATGGTAGCAAAAACAAGACGCAATTTCACCTTTACGTCCCTGGTGAACAGATAGAGGTCATGCAAACCTACAATCGGGCTTATCATTCGCATGTGAGCTAACAGATGGCGTGGAAATCAGGAGGGTTCGCACAGGAGGCGATGACAGCATCCAGGTGGCGAGAGGAGCCTAAACAGCGCGCAGACCCTGGGCTTCCGTAGTTAAAGTGATTGATGACTTCGCAGACGCGTACCTCAGGGTTGAACCCAGTCCTGCGATGACAGTGAGGCAAATGTCAGCCATGTTGTTTTGAAAATAAATTTCCAACTACTCCGTGGAACGGTCACCTATCAAAAAGGCTTTTGGAAGAGTTTCCTAACCATATATATGTAGCGGACACGCAGGTGGAGTTATAAATTCCGAGATTATGTTCAGGGTGTATTAGATGCGATAAGCTGCGGAGAGCATCTTGGTTATGGCTGGGGATTTAAGTTGAATGTTCACCACTGCACATCAAATTCAACGGCAAATATCAAGTCTGATATCCAGGAGTGCCAAAAAGTGAACACAAACTCGAATTCCTGTGCAAAAACTTGTGTAGAAGCTGAATACTAGTTATGAAGCACCAAAGTTAAGCAGGTTTTCTCTATAGTTCACCAATATTTTAGTAAATCCAGATGAGAAAATCTGTAGGATATACAGTATGTAAATTGTCTTTTTACAGGTGAGGCTGGAACTTGGGACGATCAATTTTCAACAACCAGCATAGTGCACACCTTTTTTATTTGCCTATTCTTTTCCGGGATGTTTAATATTTTTATAAGTAACTGTTAAGTATTCAGCAGACTAGTTGGCGATCATACACGTGCTCTGGATAAATTCTCATCGGGAACGGAGTACAAGCTCCGACATATGATCAATAATGTGCGTCTTGTCATACCAGTGCGTCGTGTTAAAAGGGGGAGGGGTGGCGGTAAGAGACAAATGGTTAGGCGGCAGTGAGGGTTTGGTGGTCGTTCACGGAGGGGAGGGGGGAGGAGAGGGGAATAGGCGAACGGCCTGGACTGCGTGTAATTAAGCCGTGGCTTGGCCATGCTAAGCGTGGAGCTTGTAGCATGTTCTTTCAAGTCTCGATGTTGAAAAATTGTAGTGGCACAACTTGTGCCTACAAGTTGCGAGAACAGGTTATTTTTTACAAGGCAGTAGATACGGTCGGTACACGCGTTCGCTGGAACAAGAATTTTTGGTCATGGCTCATTCGACGAGATCTGGTCGCACATTCAAGTTTGATGGATACGAAATTCTCGCAAGGGGTAACAATTGTTTGAAATTCTATTTGCTTGAATCAGGGGTTTACGACCCCTTAGTCTATTAACAAGAAAAAGTCCCTCTTTCCCTTGTATCCGGTGATGAGACTTATATTGGCTAAAGCACTCAGTCAGGCAAACACAGTAATCAGCGTCAGTGAAGGTGAGCCAACAGCTAACGCTGGTGCCAACATTTCAGCAGTAAACTCCGCGAATCCCGGGGGAGGCGTCATCGGAAGACGCAGTGGTGGCGATGGACTAAACGGAGTTATCAGTTTAGGAGAGCAAAATAAAAAATATTATTATGGCAGTGCACTCGAAAAGAAAAACAGTTTCACAAGCAATATGGCTGAACAAGCTTGGCATGAGAACACCAGCGCATAAGGAAAACGTAATGCTAGGGAGCTTTCAGAAAAGTTGGGATTCCATATGGCTACAGGCAGGGAAATTGTTCAAGACGAACAAGAAATCCGCTACCAGGAAGCAGATAAAAAAAAATTCGACGCAATCGTTGGAACAAGGCCTCAGTCAGTCAATCGATTTATTGATCTCACGCCGATACACAGAGCCTTATGCAGGCCCCTTTGGATTGGCGTCACTGACGTCTGATTGGCCCCTGCCCTATATGACTGTTGCCGGCTCTAAGTTGTCGCGTTTATCTCTGATGATGGACCCCAGTAAGAGTTCAAAAGCTTAGACGAATGAAGCCATGATTCCAGCAAGTGAACAACCTTCTTCGTCTATACACACACTTGGAATGCGAAACTTCAGCTCGATTCATGAAGCCGTTTGATTGCCTGGCGTTTCGGATTCATGCTCGACCCGATAAGCATGGACAGCATCAGCATTTATAGGGTTGCAGTTGCTAAGTAACGGGCTGGTCTTTATCGAAGGTGGTTGTCCTTTCGTGCGATTATCTCTTGATGGCCGGACTTAGGGTCTTTAATCATCGTCGTTTCAGCATCGGTATTATGTGTTGGCGTGATGAGTATTTAACCACTCCGCTCACCGACACTGACGCCGCAAGCATTGTTCGCCTGCACTCTTCCTGTTTGTCGAATTATCCTGCCCAGGTTTATTCTTAGCTCTGAATATGGAGCACGCAGATCGTTGCACTTGTAAGTAGTCTGGAAGGCCGTTTACCGACCTACTAACAAGTGTGATTACATCCTCATCCCAGATTCGGTGCCGAGACTCAATACAGCCAAAGTAATTAGCCACTCAATGTGCGTGAGGGCGGACACTGTTCCCAACGCCAGTGATGGTAGGCCAGATGGCCGAAGAATCTTCAACATCCAATGAGGGTGATGACATTTCATTTGGCAACGACTCTAATGCCCGTCATCAAGCCATTATCGTATCAATTTGCAGCCCTTTTTTGTTTATTTGTTTATTTGGTGAGGATAATAGGCAATGCCTTTGAAAACCCTATTTAGCACGTGTAAATTTACCACTACTAACATAGTATTGGCAAACAGTGAGTAGCATTGTTTTTACAATGTATGTCTGGTTTTTAGAGGTCAGACTGGGGAGGAGAGTAGCATTGTTTTTACAATATATGTCTGGTTTTTTTAGAGTTCAGACTTGGAGAGGAGAGGGACGCATGTAATTATCAAGCGTTGTTTGTACATTTGAAGGGAAGTTGCCTCCACGACTGACTGTGGAAGGTTGTTCCACTGTTGTATGACACGTTGCGTGAAGAATTCAGAGCGGAGGTTTAGCTTGGACATTTTCGTGCGCAGCTTCATTGTTTGCCCACGGAGATGAGGCGAGAGGTGCCACTGAAACATGTATTCAAAGCGTAATCCTTTCTCAAGACCGTTTATTATCTTGTAAACTAGGATAAGATCCCCTCTTTGTTGCCTGTAATGCAGAGGGAATAAATTTAGGCATGCCAGTCTATCTATGTAAGTGTGGTTTTTTAGACCTCTTACTAGCTTTGTTGCCCGACGCTGCACTTTCTTCAGACATGCTGTGTCCTTTGCTAGCCATGGCCGCCATGCCCGTATGCCAATATTCTAGGTGTGGTCGAACAAATGTGCCGTACACTCTGCCAAAGAGATCTTCATCGAAGGCTAGAAACGCCCTTTTGATAGCGTGCAGCACTCCCGTGGCTTTATTTGCGGCTTTCACAGACTGTAATGAGGGCTTTAGATTACTCTGTATCCAAATGCCTAGGTCTTTTTGCGTAGATGCTACGGGAATTTGGATGTTTTTCAGGTGATATGTCCTGCTGCTCTGGGGGATAGGGTAATTTGTTGGACGCAGGTGGAGGACGGCACACTTTTGCACATTGAAATCCAGCAGCCATCTCTCAGACCACGTCTGCAGTTTGCCCTTCTTACTGAATTGGCCAGCCTTTAATTTTTTCGATATGTGGTAGAATAGTGGCACCATACTTTAAATAATGCAACTACCTTCGTGTTAATTACTCTTATCTTTTGCTATCTCAGATGATGGCTTCAAACCTGAATCGGAAACTTCGGGTCAATTAAGTCCTTCTTCCAGTGATCGTATCTGCTTCCTCGCGACTGTTTCCTTGAACTCACATTTTCGTTTATCTAGGCAGTTTTAATCTAGTTGAAGACTGAGTAAGAGAAGTCTGCATCTTCGCCAGCAAAATCTTTCAAAGATACCAAGTATTCCTTACTACCGACTGTTCTACTTACACTGTTTTAGGCCACTCTAACCAAGCTTTTTTGCATGAGTGCACCAAATCAGTAGCAGTGGCCGTCTCATGAGCACGTAAATTGAACACTTTTATGCGAAGGTGGAGGCTTAATTTTTAATCACTATCTTGGAGTTAATATTATCTGAATTCTGCATAAGCTGACCTTCGAAAGGATTTTTAATGCATATTTCCTACCACAGTGTTCTAGAGCTCAAACTGCAGGACCTGTTTCCAAGCATTTAATAAGAAATGTAATAAGCTTTAGTCAGAGCAAATCCTGATATTAGGAAAATAAAATGGATAAACCACCCTATCTTTGTTTCCCCTTGCAGTCCCGCGGAAGAAGCCGTCTCAAAATTCGCATTTTCCGGAAAAATAAACAAAGGAACTGCACAGGTCCTTTATTCAACTGACGTTTCGGATTCCTGATCAAAACCTTAATCGTCATCAGCGAAGTTATTCGCGTCAAGAATGTATTGGAGGACGTTATTTGCGTTCCTGCACCACCTGGAGTTGTGACTGCACGGAGACCGCAGAGTGTCAAGTAATGAGGTCAAAGGACACCCCGCAATAGCAAACAATCTTTGGAATTATTTGTTGGATCTGGTTCAAGTTAAGGCGCAGCTACTATATCAGCACAGAAAAGCAATCATGCCAGCTCCTACGTTGAAGCTCATTGGACCTTACCCGATCACAGGTTCAAACTCGACGAGAACGAAATGCTCTTGAGAGGTGAAAATCACCTGAGCCAGGAGCTGTCTGAACAATGGTTAACCGTCTTTTAATCTCTTAACAGGAACCGCTAATTTTGACTAATATAAGGTAGCTTAGCAACTGCAGGCTATGAAAGCAGTAATCGCTTGTGCGTGAAGTACCCGTATCTGATACTGTGTATAGGTATTAGTATGTGATAAGCGTGCCCCCTAAACGGGCCACGTGGAAGATGCGTTGGACCAACATGGGGGCCACATTAGGGCACGGCAGGCGTTATTCGGGTTGCACTCCCATAACAAATGCCGAACATGGAGGTGTGTTGGCACGCCTTAGGGCGGCTGGGGCTTAGGGGATCCAGCCGCGCCAGCCACCTGCGTCCTCTCCCGCCTCCGGTTTTCTTGACTCTGTCTTGACACAAGGCTCAGGTGGGGGAGGAGGAGAGAGTGCGGTAGATGCAGCGCAAGTCTACTATCACTGTAAACTAAATCACGCGCAAGTCACCGTACCTGCTCCACTTTCCCATGGAGCATACGGTGGACATCGTCGGAATACGATGGTCGAACTGTCGTCGTCGTCGTGTGTGTGTGTGTGTGTGCGTGTGTGTGCCCCCTAAACGGGCCACGTGGTAGATGCGTTGGACCAAAATGGGGGCCACATCAGGGCACGGCAGGTGTTATTCGGATTGCGCTCCCATAACAAATGCCGAAAATAGAGGTGTGGTGGAACGCCTAGGGGTGGCTAGGACTTAAATGATCCAGCCGCGCCAGCCACCTGCGTCCTCTCCCGCCTCCGGTCTTCTTGACTCTGTCTTGACACCGGGCTCAGGTGGGGGAGGAAGAGAGAGTGCGGTAGATGCAGCGAAAGTCTACTATCACTGTAAACTAAATCACGCGCAAGTCACCGTACATGCTCCACTTTCCCATAAAGCATACGGTGGACATCGTCGGACTTCGACGGTCGATCTGTCGTGTGTGTGTGTGTGTGTGTGTGTGTTACGCCCTTGTGCCCCCTAAACGGGCCACGTGGTAGACGCGTTGGACCAACACGGGGGCCACATCAGGGCATGGCATGCGCTATTCGGGTTGCGCTCCCATAACAAAATGCCGAACATAGAGGTGTGGTGGCACGCCTAGGGCGGCTAGGGTCTTAGGGGACCCGGCCGCGCCAGGCCACCTGCGTCCTCTCCCGCCTCCGGTCTTCTTGACTCTGTCTTGACACCGGGCTCAGGTGGGGGGAGGAGGAGAGTGCGGTAGATGCAGCGCAAGTCTACTATCACTTTAAACTAAATCACGCGCAAGTCACCGTCCCTGCCCAACCTTCCCATGAGCATACGGTGGACATCGTCGGACTATGACAGTCGAACTGTCGTCGTGTGTTACGCCCACTCCCACATCAGGCAACTGACCGGCTCGGACAGTAGTCTGACTGTGGGGGTGGGGAAGAGAAGTAGGTCGACAGCTCCGCGCATATTCCTCACTATAAACAATCTGACGCGCTTGAAACTATCACGGTGCGCTAAAAGCCGTGGTTTGGAAGGTTGCCAACTGACGGATAACTCGACCGCGTGGTCAGCCCAATGTGTGTTTTGTGTGGCTGACTAGCGGACTGAGAGTCAGCTGCAATGGCTCCTTCTTAATGTGGTTTTTATGGCACCCCCACTCTGTGGGATCCGGAGCCAGGTGTGGTGGCACGCCTTAGGCGGCTCCGGCCGCGCCACACCTGCGCCCTCTCCCATCTCCGGTCTTCTTTGACTCTGTCTTGACACCGGACTCAGGTGGGGAGGAGGCAGAGTGCGGTAGCTGCAGCGCAAGGCTACTATCACTGTAAACTAATTCACGCGCAAGTCACCGTCCCTGCTCAACTTTCCATGGAGCATACGGTGGACATCGTCGGATCACGACAGTCGCACTGTCGTCGTGAGTTACAGTTCACCCCACACTAGGCAACTGGACCGGCTCGGACAGTAGTCTGACTGTGGGGTGGGGGAAGAGAAGTGAGGTCGACAGCTCAGCGCATATTCCCTCACTATAAAACAATCTGACGCGCTTGAAACTATCACGGTGCGCTAAAAGCCGTGGCTTGGAAATGTTGCCAACTGACGGGATAACTCGGACCGCGTGGTCAGCCCAATGTGTGTTTTTGTGTGGGGTGGCTGACTAGCGGACTGAGAGTCAGGCTGCAATGGTTCCTTCTTAATGTGGTCTTTTATGGCACCACCTGTGGGATCCGGAGCCAGGTGTGGTGGCACGCCCAGGGGCGGCTCCGGCCGCGCCAGCCACCTGCGCCCTCCCATCTCCGGTCTTCTTGACTTGTCTTGACACCGGACTCAGGTGGGGAGGAGAGAGGCGGTAGCTGCAGCGCAAGGCTACTATCACTAAACCATTCACGCGCAAGTCACCGTGCCTGCACCACCTGGTGTGGAGCATACGGTGGACCTCGTCGAAAATCGACGGTCGAACTGCCGTGTGTATTTGTCCCCTAAACGGGCCACGTAATAGATGCGTTGGACCAACATGGGGCCACTAGCACGGCATGCGTTATTCGGGTTGCGCCCCCATAACAAAATGCCGAACATGGAGGTGTGGTGGAACGCCTAGGGGCGGCTTACAGGACCCGGCCGCGCCAGCCACCTGCGTCCTCTCCGCCTCCGGTCTTCTTGACTCTGTCTTGACACCGGGCTCAGGTGGGGAGGAGGAGAGAGTGCGGTAGATGCAGCGCAAGTCTACTATCACTTTAAACTAAATCACGCGCAAGTCACCGTCCCTGCTCCACTTTCCCATGGAGCATACGGTGGACATCGTCGGACTACGACGGTCGAAATATCGTCGTCGTGTGTGTGTGGAAGTGTGTGTGTGTGTGCCCCCTAAACGGGCCACGTGGTTGATGCGTTGGACCAACACGGGGCCAATTAGGGTCACGGCAGGCGTTATTCGGGTTGCGCCCCACAACAAATGCCGAACATAGAGGTGTGGTGGCACGCCTAGGGGCGGCTTGGACTTAGGGGACCTTGCCGTGACAGCTACCTGCGTCCTCTCCCGCCTCCGGTCTTCTTGACTCTGCTCCTGACACCGGGCTCAGGTGGGGAGGAGGAGAGAGTGCGGTAGATGCAGCAAGTCTACTATCACTTTAAACTAAATCACGCGCAAGTCACCGTCCCTGCTCCACTTTTCCCATGGAGCATACGGTGGACATCGTCGGACTACGACGGTCGAACTGTCGTGTGTGTGCGTGTGTGCGTGTGTGCCCCCTAAACGGGCCACGTGGTAGATGCGTTGGACCAACACGGGGGCCACATTAGGGCACGGCAGGCGTTATTCGGGTTGCGCTCCCATAACAAAATGCCGAACATGGGAGGTGTGGTAGCACGCCTAGGGCGGCTAGGACTTGGGGACCCAGCCGCGCCAGCCACCTGCGTCCTCTCCCGCCTCCGGTCTTCTTTGACTCTGTCTTGACACCGGGCTCAGGTGGGGAGGAGGAGAGAGTGCGGTAGATGCAGCGCAAGTCTACTATCACTTTAAACTAAATCACGCGCAAGTCACCGTCCCTGCTCCACTTTCCCATGGAGCATACGGTGGACATCGTCGGACTACGACGGTCGAACTGTCGTCGTCGTCGTGTGTGTGTGTGTGTGTGTGTGTAGGTGTGGGGTGTAGAGGTACTAGTTAGGGGCAGCACCACACAGCTTGCATTTGGTCGCTCCATTTGTCTCGTACAGGTGGTGAATGCTCCTGTGGCCGCCTCTAACTGGTACCCAACTCTCACCTGTGGCTCCTCGAAGTTGGGTTCTTCCCAGCGGCCACACCCCGGGCAACCGTCACGACCGGCGGGCTAAACCAGGTGAGGGTCTCCGGTGTTGTGTGTGCCTCCACACCCGGTAATGTCTGACTCCCGAACTTCCCACCTCCCCCTCTCAAAAAGTCCTACGGTGGGGCGACAGCAACCCCGTAGGCGGCCCAGACTAACTCGGGTCGTTCTCCCACTAAAACAAATCCGTGACCCATAGTGGAGTTCGGCAGCCGTCTGGGATGTCCGAGCAGCCCTGTTTAGGGATAGCACTGCTTGCCTCCTCGCGGAGGAAGGGGCTAGAAAATGTGCCCTAAAAATGCTGGGTCTCACGTCTTCTGCAGCCGGCCGCGGCTCGCAGATCGCAAACTACGCGGTCGTAAAACTCAAACAAACAACAATACCCCCGGTCCCATCCCCCTCGCCATACTCTCCAGGCTGCTCGTGTGAGTCCACTCACACTAGCAGCCTGGAATGTTCGCTCCCTTTTAGACAATCCTAGGAGCAACCGGCCGGAACGGAGGACGGCGCTAGTCGCTCGGGAACTGGCGCGCTACAAGGTGGACATTGCTGCTCTCAGCGAGACCCGATTCTCTGAGCAGGGTCAGCTGGAGGAGGTGGGGGCTGGCTACACCTTCTTCTGGAGCGGCCGGCCAAAGGCAGAGCGACGCGACGCTGGTGTTGCCTTTGCCATCCGTAACGACATCGTGGGACGTCTGCCCTGTCTGCCGCAGGGTATCAATGATCGCCTGATGAGCCTCCGCCTGCCTCTTCGGGGAGACCAGTTCGCCACCATCATCAGCGCCTACGCTCCCCCAATGACGAGCTCTGATGCGGCGAAGGACAAATTCTACGAGGACCTGCATGCCTTGCTGGTGACTGTGCCGGAAGAGGACAAGTTAATTGTCCTTGGTGACTTCAATACCCGCGTCGGGACGGACCACGCTGCTTGGCAGGGAGTGCTGGGTCCCCACGGTCTCGGTAGCTGCAACGATAACAGCCTCCTTCTTCGGTCGCAGGGCTGTCATCTGCTAGACTATGTTCTCGTCCGGAGGCGAGATCGACAGGACGTGCTGGCAACCAAGGCGATCCGCGATGCCGATGGTTGGACAGATCACCGCCTCGTCATCTCCCAGATGAGGCTCCGACTGCAACCCCGACGAAGGCCCCAAGGTAAGAGGCCGCCATGTAAGTTAAATACTCTTTTATTAAATTTGCCTGCTCACTGTTTTGATTTCAGCAACCAAATAACCGAGAAACTGGAGAACCTGCATGCTCCAGATGATACCGCTACCGTGGAGACACGATAGTGTCAACTGCGAAATGTCATCCAGTCCACCGCCCTCGATGTACTCGGACGCGCACACCGTCGACACCAGGACTGGTTTGACGACAATGACGCCGACATCAGCAACTTACTCGCGGAGAAGAATAGACTACACAAAGCCTACATGGACCTTCGGACTGACGCCACCAAAGCAGCCTTTTTCAGATGCCGGCGCCTTGTACAACAACGGCTGCGGGAGATGCAGGATGCCTGGATGATCCGAAAGGCTGAGGAAATCCAGGGGTATGCGGACCGCAATGAAATGAAAAACTTTTTCAAAGCCATCAAGGCCATCTACGGCCCGTGTATCAAGGGGTCCGCACCGCTGCTCAGCTCTGACGGCACAACACTGCTGACAGAGAAATCGCAAATTCTGAAGCGCTGGGCCGAGCACTTCAGCAGTGTCCTTAATTGCTCATCAGCCATCTCCGATGCTGCCATTGACCGGCTCCCTCAAGTGGACACGAACAATGATCTGGATCTGCCGCCTTCCCTACCAGAAACCATCCGGGCCGTGCAGCAGATTTCCAGCGGTAAAGCACCGGGATCCGACGCAATCCCACCGGAAGTCTACAAGCACGGTGGGCCCCGGCTGATGGCAGACCTCGCCAACACTCTTCCAGGAGATGTGGCGCCAAGGACAAGTTCCTCAGGATTTCAAAGACGCGACCATCGTCCATCTCTACAAATGGAAGGGGAACCGGCAACTCTGTGATAATCACAGAGGCATCTCGTTGCTCAACATCGCCGGGAAGATCTTCGCCCGTATCCTTCTCAATCGTCTTAACGGTCACCTAGAGCAGGGCCTGCTCCCGGAAAGCCAATGTGGCTTCCGCCGACACCGCGGAACAACCGATATGATCTTTGCCGCCCGCCAGCTACAAGAGAAGTGTCAGGAGATGCGAACTCACCTATACACTACCTTCGTGGATCTAACGAAAGCCTTTGACACGGTGAATCGTGACGGACTGTGGAAAGTCATGCAGAAATTCGGCTGTCCTGAGCGGTTCACGCACATGGTGCGTCAGCTTCATGACGGGATGACGGCGCGCGTCACTGACAACGGGACGGTATCCGAAGCATTCGCAGTGACCAACGGAGTGAAGCAGGGCTGCGTACTGGCCCCCACCCTCTTCAGTCTCATGTTCTCGGCTATGCTGATGGACGCCTACCGTGATGAGCAGCCTGGTATCCGCATCGCCTACAGAACTGACGGGCACCTTCTCAACAGTCGGCGTATGCAGGCTCCAACGCGCGTGTCTACGACTACAGTCCATGACTTGCTCTTCGCGGACGACTGCGCCCTTAACACCGTGACGGAGGAGGACATGCAAAGGAGCATGGACCTCTTCGCCGAAGGCTGCGCCGATTTCGGATTAACAATCAGTACAGCCAAAACGGTTGTCATGCACCAGCCGCCACCCAGCACGGAATACAATGCTCCTCGAATCAATGTCAACGGTGCTCAACTCAAAACGTGGAAACCTTCGCTTATCTAGGAAGCACGATGTCGCGCAACACGAGAATCGATGACGAGGTTGCCCAACGGATCTCCAAAGCTAGTCAGGCCTTCGGCCGGCTGCAGGCCTCCGTGTGGAATCGCCACGGTATTCACCTGAACACCAAACTGAAGATGTACAAGGCCGTCGTCTTGACGACACTCCTTTACGGAGCGGAAACCTGGACCGTCTACTCGAACCAAGCCAGGAAGCTGAATCACTTTCATCTCAGCTGCCTCCGCAGAATACTGAAGCTGAGATGGCAAGACAGGATCCCGGACACGGAAGTCCTGGAGCGGACCGGAATCCTCAGCATCCATGCCATGCTGAGGCAAGTGCAACTGCGATGGAGCGGCCACCTGGTAAGAATGGACGACGAGCGACTACCCAAACGACTTTTCTACGGAGATGTCGCTACGGGTTCTCGCCGGCAGGAGGTCAAAAACGACGCTACAAGGACACTTTGAAGAAATCGCTGAAGCAACTGCAAATCAACTCGGCGACCTGGGAGGACCTCACCCAGGATAGACCGGCATGGAGAAGATCAGTGAAGACTGGTTCAGCAATCTACGAGGCCAACCGGATCGCCGCCGCCAAGGCCAAAAGAGCGGCATGAAAGTCACCAGCGCCCCGGACCAACACCGCCAATGCCCAGGCCCTGTCAACATGCCCGCGCTGTCAACGCATCTTCTGCGCGCGAATCGGCCTGGTTGGACATCTTCGGACGCAATGCACCAACAATCCGACAATTCCAATTTCTATGTCAAATTCGGCCAACCCTCCTTCTGACTCTCCCACCCTCACTCCTGGAATCAATTCCATTACTCCCACCATCATAGAGACCACATCCATCTACTCATCGCCTGCTACCCCCACCACCGCAACCACCACCGCCTTCGCCTTCACTACCTCCACCACCACCACCACCACCACCATCAGCGATGGGGAATCTCTCCTAAGCTGTACTCAATTCGACCGCACATTCACCTCACGCATCGGCCTGGTCGGTCACTTTCGAAAACATCGTACAGAGACCGGTGAGCCAGTGCCTGGAACACCATCACACAGCAGAGATCGTCGCCTCCACTGCCCTCACTGTCCTCGCGCATTCACTCATCGCATGGGCCTATTCGGTCACATGCGCATCCATGACAGCGGAATACACCACAATGCCGACAACACCGATACACCATGCGCACCCTCCGCTCCTGCCATTCTTAGCGCCCCTGACACCCCCACTACCATGAATGACATCGCCCCAGCCTCTACCGATTTCTCCTGCCCACACTGCGCCCGCACCTTCAACTCACGCATCGGCCTGGTCGGTCAACTGCGAATCCATCGCAGGGAGGCTGGTGAACCAGTGCCTGGGGCTCCGACATACAGTCGACGCGCCCGCCTTCACTGCCCTCACTGCTCCCGCACATTTACACACCGCATGGGCCTATTAGGACACATGCGCCTCCCTGACAACCTCCGGTAAACCACCGGAGGCTAAGCTATCAGCGCACACTACCTACACCAATAAATCGACAACACCCTCACAATCACCATTTACCAGAGTATATCACGGTTTCCTAGAAACCGTGGCTGGGAAGTCTTCCAATCTGACGCTTCCACCAGACCACGCCGTCGGCTCAGTGTATGTGCTGTGTGTGTCGAGTGGCTGACCAGTGGACTGGGAGTAAGACGGCGATGGCTGCTCCATATCCCCTAAATTTGTGAATCCTGGTGTGTGCGTTATGGGGGCCAGGTCGTGCTGTGGCGCGCGAAGACGGGTACGCAGATCCGTCAGCCAATGCGCCCACTCCCACATCAGGCAACTGACCGGCTCGGACAGTAGTCTGACTGTGGGTGTGGTTGAGAGTGGGAGGTCGACAGCTCAGCGCATATTCCTCACTATAAACAATCTGACGCGCTTGAAACTATCACGGTGCGCTAAAAGCCGTGGCTTGGAAGGTTGCCAACTGACGGGATAACTCGGACCGCGTGGCCAGCCCAATGTTTGTTTTGTGTGGAGTGGCTGACTGGCGGACTGAGAGTCAGGCTGCAATGGCTCCTTCTTAATGTGGTCTTTATGGCACCCCCACTCTGTGGGATCCGAGCCAGGTGTGGTGGCACGCCCAGGGGCGGCTCCGGCCCTCCTGTGCCCTCTCCCATCTCCGGTCTTCTTGATTGTGTCATGAGACCGGGCTCAGGTGGGGGAGGAGGAGAGAGTGCGGTAGATGCAGCACAAGTCTACTATCACTTTAAACTAAATCACGCGCAAGTCACCGTCCCTGCTCCACTTTCCCGTGGAGCATACGGTGGACATCGTCGGACTACGACGGTTGAAATGTCGTCGTCGTCGTGTGTGTGTGTGTGTGTTTTTGTGTTTTCCCCCCCTTTATGCCCCCTAAACGGGCCACGTGGTAGATGCGTTGGACCAACACGGGGGCCACATCAGAGCACGGCATGCGTTATTCGCGTTGCGGTCCCATAACAAATGCCGAACATGGAGGTGTGGTAGCACGCCTAGGGGCGGCTAGGACATAGGGGACCCAGCTGCGCCAGCCACCTGCGTCCTCTCCCGCCTCCGGTCTTCTTGACTCTGTCTTGACACCGGGCTCAGGTGGGGGAGGAGGAGAGAGTGCGGTAGATGCAGCACAAGTCTACTATCACTTTAAACTAAATCACGCGCAAGTCACCGTCCCTGCTCCACTTTCCCGTGGAGCATACGGTGGACATCGTCGGACTTTTTGTGTTTTCCCCCCCTTTATGCCCCCTAAACGGGCCACGTGGTAGATGCGTTGAACCAACACGGGGGCCACATCAGGGCATGGCATGCGTTATTCGGGTTGCGCTCCCATAACAAATGCCGAACATGGAGGTGTGGTGGCACGCCTAGGGGCGGCTTGGACTTAAGGGACCCAGCCGCGCCAGCCACTGCGTCTCCCGCCTCGGTCTTCTTGACTCTGTCTTGACACCGGGCTCAGGTGGGGAGGAGGAGAGTGCGGTAGATGCAGCGCAAGTCTACTATCACTTTTAAACAAAATCACGCGCAAGTCACCGTCCCTGCTCCACTTTCCCATGGAGCATACGGTGGACATCGTCGGACTACGACGGTCGAACTGTCGTGTGTGTGTGTGTGTGTGTGTGTTGTCAGCCCAATGTGTGTTTTGTGTGGAGTGGCTGACTGGTTTACTGAGAGTCAGGTTGCAATGGCTCCTTCTTAATGTAGCCTTTATGGCACTCCCACTCCGTGGGATCCGAGCCAGGTGTGGTGGCACGCCCAGGGGCGACTTCGGTCGCGCCAGCCACCTGCGCCCTCTCCCATCTCCGGTCGTCTTGACACTGTCTTGACACCGGGCTCAGGTGGGGGAGGAGGAGAGAGTGCGGTAGCTGCAGCGCAAGGCTACTATCACTTAAAACTAATTCACGCGCAAGTCACCGTCCCTGCACCACCTGGTGTGGAGCATACGGTGGACCTCGTCGAAATCGAGGGTCGAACTGCCGTGTGTGTGGGTGTGTGTGCCCAATGCTAGTTGCGGCTTACCGTATCACAAATGCTCGTCTTCGATAGCAGTTGGTCAGCGAAAGACTAACGAGTGAACTTGAACCACCCGAATTGCAGCCCAAACAGATCCCATACGACGACAGGAAGTGCACTCGGGGTTGCATCCCGAATCTGGAGAAGGTCTGCAAGACCAAACTGAAGGTGCGAGAAATGGACCTTCTCAACAAGGATGCCCTCTCTGACCTCTTCACCGAGGTAGGCCCCAGTCCGGTTGTTTTTTACTTCTCAAAGTTCCATGTCGGTGCCCATTCTGTTATTGCTGAATCTAATTGACTAAAGAGAGGAGTGTACAACAGCATCCTGTTCAGGCTTATTCGTGTGGCCTTCGGTCCCACGACTGTCCCTAAGCCAGCCTCGTCTCATGGGGGTCTACAGTGTGAATGCCCCCTAAACGGGCCACGTGGTAGATGCGTTGGACCAACACGGCGCCACATCAGGGCACGGCATGCGTTATTCGGGTTGCGCTCCGCTAACAAATGCCGAACATGGAGGTGGTGGCACGCCTAGGGGCGGCTAGGACTTAGGGGAACCGGCCGCGCCAGCCACCTGCGTCTCTCCGCCTCCGGTCTTCTTGACTCTGTCTTGACACCGGGCTCAGGTGGGGGAGGAGGAGAGAGTGCGGTAGATGCAGCGCAAGTCTACTATCACTTTAAACAAATCACGCGCAAGTCACCGTCCCTGCTCCACTTTCCCATGGAGCATACGGTGGACATCGTCGGACTACGACGGTCGAACTGTGTGTGTGTGTGTGTGTGTGTGTGTGTGTTTGCCCCTAAACGGGCCACGTGGTAGATGCGTTGGACCAACACGGGGCCACATTAGTGCATGGCATGCGTTATTCGGGTTGCGCTCCCATAAAATGCCGAACATGGAGGTGTGGTGGCACGCCTAGGGGCGGCTAGGACTTAAGGGACAGCCGCGCCAGCCACCTGCGTCCTCTCCCGCCTCCGGTCTTCTTGACTCTGTCTTGACACCGGGCTCAGGTGGGAGGAGAGAGTGCGGTAGATGCAGCGCAAGTCTACTATCACTTTAAAACTAAATCACGCGCAAGTCACCGTCCTGCTCCCTTTCCATGGGCATACGGTGGACATCGTCGGACTACGACGGTCGAACTGTCGTGTGTGTGCCCTAAATGGGCCACGTGGTAGATGCGTTGGACCAACACGGGGGCCACATCAGGGGCACGGCATGCGTTATTCGGGTTGCGCTCCCATAACAAATGCCGAACATGGTGGTGTGGTGGCACGCCTAGGGGCGGCTAGGACTTAAGGGACCCAGCCGCGCCAGCCACCTGCGTCCTCTCCCGCCTCCGGTCTTCTTGACTCTGTCTTGACACCGGGCTCAGGTGGGGAGGAGAGAGTGCGGTAGATGCAGCGCAAGTCTACTATCACTTTAAACTAAATCACGCGCAAGTCTCCGTCCCTGCTCAACTTTCCCATGAGCATACGGTGGACATCGTCGGACTACGACGGTCGAACTGTCGTGTGTATGTGTGTTTGTGTGTGTGTGTGTGTGTGTGTACCCCCTTAACGGGCCACGTGGTAGATGCGTTGGACCAACACGGGGGCCACATCAGGGCACGGCATGCGTTATTCGGGTTGCGCTCCCATAACAAATGCCGAACATGGAGGTGCGGTGGCATGCCTAGGGGCGGCTAGGACTTAAGGGACCCAGCCGCGCCAGCCAACATCGTCCTCTCCTGCCTCCGGTCTTCTTGACTCTGTCTTGACACCGGGATCAGGTGAGGGGGAGGAGAGAGTGCGGTATATGCAGCGCAAGTCTACTATCACTTTAAACTAAATCACGCGCAAGTCACCGTCCCTGCCTAACTTTCCCATGAGCATACGGTGGACATCGTTGGACTACGGCGGTCGAACTGTCGTGTGTGTGTGTGTTTGTGTGTGTGGGTGTGTGTGTGTTTCGTGTGGTTGTGTGTGTGCCCCCTAAACTGGCCACGTGGTAGATGCGTTGGACGAACATGGGGGCCTCATTAGGGCACGGCAGGCGTTATTCGTGTTGAGCTTCCATAACAAATGCCGAACATGGACGTGTGGTGGCATACCTAGGGGCGGCTTGGACTTAGGGGACCCGGCCGCGCCAGCCACCTGCGTCCTCTCCCGCCTCCGGTCTTCTTGACTCTGTCTTGACACCGGGCTCAGGTGGGGGAGGAGGAGAGAGTGCGGTAGATGCAGCGCAAGTCTACTATCACTTTAAACTAAATCACGCGCAAGTCACTGTCCCTGCTCCACTTTCCCATGGAGCATACGGTGGACATCGTCGAACTACGACGGTCGAACTGTCGGGTGTGTGTTTGTTAGTTTGCTCTCTAAACGGGCCACGTAGTAGATGCGTTGGACCAAAACGGGGGCCACATTAGGGCATGGCATGCGTTATTCGGGTTGCGCTACCATAACAAATGCCGAACATAGAGGAGTTGTGGCACGCCTAGGGGTGGCTAGGACTTAAGGGATCCAGCCGCGCCAGCCACCTGCGTCCTCTCCCGCCTCCGGTCTTCTTGACTCTGTCTTGACACCGGGCTCAGGTGGGGGAGGAGGAGAGAGTGCGGTAGATTCAGCGCAAGTCTACTATCACCTTAAACTAAATCACGCGCAAGTCTTCGCACCTGCTCCACTTTCCAATGGAGCATACGACGGACATCGTCGGACTACGACGGTCGAACTGTCGTCATCGTGTGTGTGTGTGTGTGCCCCCTAAATGGGCCACGTTAAACTAAATCACGCGCAAGTCACCGTCCCTGCTCCACTTTCCCATGGAGCATACGGTGGACATCGTCGGACTATGACGGTCGAACTGTCGTGTGTGTGTTGTGCTCCCTAAACGCGCCACGTGGTAGATGCGTTGGACCAACACGGGGGCCACATCAGAGCACGGCATGCGTTATTCGGGTTGCGCTCCCATAACAAATGCTGAACATGGAGGTGTGGTGGCACGCCTAGGGGCGGCTAGGACTTAAGGGACCCAGCCGCGCCAGCCACCTTCGTCCTCTCCCGCCTCCGGTCTTCTTGACTCTGTCTTGACACCGGGCTCAGGTGGGGGAGGAGGAGAGAGTGCGGTATATGCAGCGCTAGTCTATTATCACTTTAAACTAAATCACGCGCAAGTCACTGTCCCTGCTCCACTTTCGCATGGAGCATACGGTGGACATCGTCGGACTACGACGGTCGAACTGTCGTGTGTATGTGTGTTTGTGTGTGTGTGTGTGTGTGTGTGTGTGTGCCGTCTCAGGTGTGTTGGCACGCCCAGAGGCGGCTCCGGCCGTGCCAGCCACCTGCGCCCTCTCCCATCTCCGGTCTTCTTGACTCTGTCTTGACACCGGGCTCAGGTGGGGGAGGAGGAGATAGTGCGGTAGCTGCAGCGCAAGGCTACTATCACTTAAAAACTAATTCACGCGCAAGTCACCGTCCCTGCACCACCTGGTGTGGAGCATACGGTGGACCTCGTCGAAATGGACGGTCGAACTGCTGCGTGTGTGACCCCTAAACGGGCCACGTGGTAGATGCGTTGGACCAA
>WEDG01004720.1:0-12347 GCA_017591395.1 Schistocephalus solidus | reverse complement strand
GGGATATATAAAAGGTGTAGGAACAAAACTTTCCGGTATTGAACCACCGTAGGTGTTACGACCGGGATATGCCTGTTGGTAGTTAAAACGGAATGGCGGGCAGTTAGATGGAATATAGGGGCTGGTGGGAGATGGCAAGCAGCTATAAGAATTAAATGCGGGATGAAGAGGATATTGTTTACTGACTGAATGCTATCACCCTTGCACATATTTTATTGCACGTTTACTTTGCTTGTTTTCAAATAAACAATCCTATGCCTACGCTCTGCTGGAGAAAGTTCAACGGAGGGCAACGAAACTAGTCAGAGGATTGAAATGCCTACCCTATGAGGGCCGCCTAGAAAGACTTGAAATTTTTTCCCTCTCTTATAGACAAACAGAGGTGATATGATCTTAGTCTTCAAACTGGTCAGATGAGTTGATTGTGCCTTTCAGGTGGCCAACTTTTTTGAATTGGAAAACATGACAAGTCTCCGAGGTCACCAATACAAACTGAAAAGAAATCACACCAAACTTGAAGTGCGGACCAACTTCTTTTCCCAACGGGTGATTGAAGAATGGAACAAACTGCCAGCTTCAGTTGTTCAGGCTAAAAACTTTGAAATGTTTAAAAGAAGACTTGATGCATTTTTACTTGATGAACATATATTTAGTCGACAGCAATGATCGATATAGTAAAACGACTATTGCCATGTAACATTTGCTTGTTTTGCTAGCGTCTATCTGTAAATAGGGTTTTCAAAGGCTCTGCCTATCTCCCTTATAAATACTGAATACTGAATTATTGCATTCCAGTGTTATATATCGTCGCGAGGGGTGGCTGACCTTCTGATGAAAGGTTTTTGGGTCGTTCAAAATGATCGCTTCGAGTTTTCATTGACAAACCTAGCTGGACTATTTCGTTGGGCAATCTCCCGTAGGTCCTTAGGGTTGCGATGTTCCATATTTAGGCGTGGAACTTTAGAAAAGGTCTACATTGGATTTATTAAGAGATATGGTGAATGTGGTCTGGGTAAAAATGCGAAAGAGGAGGCATCCCTCTGCACGTTTTTTGTACGGGGCCAAGCGGGAATTTGTAAACAAGGCCCATCCTCAGCCCCGTCTTTCCCACCGTCCAGCCCCATCGAAGCCCCTTGCAGCCCCGGGGCTTCCCTATTTTATGGAAAGAGTCGCACATTCTGCCTATACCCAAACACGGTCGAACTATGTCATTCGACGATTTAAGGCCAATAAATACACTACCAGCACCCTCGAAGATCTCAGTGACCTTGATTTAAGACAAGCTGATGCGTCACCTAACAGAGAATAACCTACTATATGTGGCTGGAAAAAATATCTTGTGACACCTGCCAGCTCTCTTACTTTGATCATGTGCTAAAATCTAGAGATAGTGGTTTTGTAATCTACCTCGTTTATTTCGACTTCACGAAGGCTTTGATCGTGATGACCATGATCTCCTCTTGCTGAAACTTACAGCCTTCGGCATAGGTAACAAGCTTCGGAACTTAATATCCTCCTATTTGAATGCTCGTGCACAGCGAGTTAAAATTTTTGATGTTATCTCCAACTTCACGCACGTGAAGAGTGGAGTTATTCAGGGTAGCGTAGTCGGCCCGCTTATATTTTGCCTTTTTGTGAACGATGTTCCTGATCGTTTTCAGTATCGTAGGTTCTTTATGTATGCTGACGATTTAAAAGTTGTCTATCGATATAAACCGGTTGATCACCAAATCGTGCTTGAGCTCTTAAAAAAGGATCTTTAGGCCTTCGCTCAGTGGTGTTGCACATGCCGCCTTTCGCTTTCTTGGCACAAGTGCTCCGTTATGGTTAGTGGTGACAACCATCAGCCTCATCTAAGCATAGATGGTCATGACCTTAATGTGCCCAGGGTTATAAAGGCTCCGGGCATATCTTATTCTAGAAGTCTCAAACTGTCAGAGAACTGCGAACTGATTGTCTTGAAAGCACGCCAAACCACTGGGTTTATTCTCAGAAATTTTAAAACTGTTAATATTTGGACCAGCCTTTATAAACTGTATGTCAGACCTAGTCTGGAATACTGCTCGTTTCTATTTAGCCTTTTGCACGCGGGTGAACGGAGGAAGATAGAATCAGTCCAGCACTTCTTTACTCCAATAGTTTTCACTTCAGAGCACAGAAATCTGTCCTACCAACAATGCTGTGAGCTTGCACGCCTCGACCCGTTGTGGCTTCGTAGATCTATTCGCAAGTGATCACGCAATAATTCACGGTTGAATTCCAGTCCCCCTTCTTCCGAAGCCTGAGGTTAAATGCAATAACCTCGACTTTGCTAACACAAACCATGAAATAATAAATAATTTCGTTAGCACTCCAGATTGGCATAGCATATTCTCAATCAACGATCCAAACTTTTCCGTAAGCTATTGCAGAGTCTCACAGAAAAAATCCAGGCATTTATTCCGTTTATAATTTTTAATTAAAATACAGCTTCTTCTTCTGTTCCACATTTTCTCCAGAAGAGACTTAAAAAATTACGAAAGCAACCTAAAGAGACATCTAAAAGCTCTTTGTCAGTTCATTTAAGGATTGCACAAATATTTGAATAAGCATCGAAAATACGGCTCGTGAGAGATAAGCGTCGGGAGTCTCGGGCACTAAATGATGGCAAATTATCCAAATCTGTTGCTCATATCTTCCACGTTCGGTCATCAGCTAAGCATCTGAATGTAACTCCGCCCTTACTCGACTGTAACAAAAAATTTGTTACAGACGATTTGGGCAAAGCAGAATTGTTAAATTCGTTTTTTGCCAACCACTTTACCGCTGAAACTAGCCCCAATCCCACAATTCCTCTTCTTTCAAATTCACTTTTAACAACCATTAATTTTTCGCCTTCACATAGTCAAAAAGAAATAGCTCACCTAAAAAATTCACATTCGGTTGGAACTGAAAACATTCTAAACTCACTTATTAGACAGTTAAAGCATTTTCCACCTTTACTAAGCAAGTTATTCGCAGTATTTCTCGAGAATGTTTACTTCTCCGATTATTGGAAAACTTCTATTATAATACCAGTTTTTAAATCTGGTTCCCGCTTGGACATTCGTAACTATCGATGTTGTTTATAAAACGCCCTCTCTTGCTAAATTCTTTGAAAAACTAATTACAAAACAAATCACGGATTTTTGCCTAAGCGATTAAATTATCAACATTTCCCAATACAGCTTCTTACTGGACCACTCTGGTGAAAACTGCCACATCTCTTTTCTAAATCTACTTACCTCTCTTCGTAATGATCATCTATCTGTAGTAGTTATCTATTTCGAATTTACAAAGGCATTCGATAAACTGCCTCATATATGACTTCTAGCTAAACTAGAAGCTATAGGATTTCGTAGTCCCCTTACTGATTTTATTAGATCATACCTAAATGATCGAAAACAAAACGTTTAAGTAGGGTCCTTATACTTAAGCGCTACCCCGATTGTTAATGGTGTCCTTCAAGGTACCGTATTAGGTCCTTTGTTGTTCTTACTGTATATAAATGATATTTCATCGATAGTTAAACATTCTCAAACATTTATTAATGCTGATGACCTCAAATGCGTGTGTTCCTTCTCTAACTCTACGACCGCACGGTGCCTACAACAAGTTCATTCAGACTTAGTAGCTCTTTCGGCCCTGAGCTCCACATGGCTAATGGAATTCTCACCTACTTAGTGTCGCTTCATCATCTACCATGATTGAATGATCCTCCATCAAGCTACACCAATAAATTAAATTTTTCACCTCATGCCGATAGAATTAGGGCCAAAGCTGGTCAGATTTGCGGCTTTATTTCTTATAATTTCTACCTTCCTGAAATTAAATTAAGACTTTATTGTTTGTTTGTTCTTCATTTTCTTGAATTTTGCTGTCCTTTCTTCGGTTAAATGAACGAATCTAGCCGTTCAAAAATTGAAAATGTCTAAAGATATTTCACAAAAAAACTTATATTTCCGACTCTTTCAACTACTTCCTCTCAACAAGATGCCAGCTTATGAAGCTAAAATTTGTTGGGGTCAGGAGACTTGAAGCAGGCTTTTGTCTCCTTTTCCGACTAAATAATAGTTCAACTCTCCCCAAGCTTTCTGTCATTACCCCCGTACGTCTTCCTTACAACCTAAGAAATTCTGCACTAATTATACCTCCCCCTGCATCCTCCACGTGTAAACGTTCTCTCTTCTTTGCTTCAAGGTATATTTTTCTTTGGAATAACTTACCAATTGAAAATAGGTACTTAACTAGTCTATCTGCATTCAATTGAAGACTGCACATTTATCTTAACACTAATTCTATTAACCTTTTATTTTCTTAATCTTTTCTGAGTAGCTTCCCCATGACTCGGAGAAAGGACCATCGGGAATTTAAGTGACTCTCTTTAAACTATATTTTCGCTACCTCGAGTCGCCCATGACCTATGATGTCTCCTTATATCACCAGTCATCCAAACGATGACGTCATTCGGACGTATACATTCGGTGGTCCACAGTCAATATTCAATTCTGGATCCTAAGATGCTGAGGACTTCAGTTCTTTGACGCATTTTCCTGAGATCTTGTTTCATATGCCTAAGTGATCAAGAACGCATCATCTCGACGTTTCATTATCTCATTCTGAAATGCTACTGCAGTATAACCTTATGGTACCACCTGACCATTTTTTCCTAAGCAGTGTTTTCTACTACCTTCTATTCAAAAATGAAGGCCTATTTTTTATTTTATTTTATTTATTTATTGCCAGTTTACAGGCAAGGTCAAAAAAAATATATATATAAATATACAGTAGAGGGTCAAGCTGACAGTGAAAAAACTACAGATTATTGATTAATTAAGGTTCTGGACAGGGAGGCGTTAACACAGGTGCCCGGTGAAGAACCCCCTCCATTCAGTGTTACGGATACGGTATTCTGCACCAACAGGTATGTTGGCGAGCGGCTGTTCGCTGTCGACTGAGAAATAAGCCGATTGAGGTCTGCAGAGCCAGTAATATTGCCCTCAGCATGAAGGCCGGCACAGGATTCAGAGTCCGTGAACGCCATCAGAACCGAAGAGAGCCTCAACAGAGTCAGCACCCAAAAGATTTGGAAGGTGCCCTGAATGTAGAAAACTAGTGACAGTTCGCGTAAACAAGGGATAGCTTTGCTGAATTTTGTTACTTCTAGGTAGCTTATTCCAGATTGCTATAGCATTTACCGAAGGGACGGAATTATGTCGTTTGAATCCGCCTATAGAACGCTAACCGGGACGCCATCTGGTCCAGCTGTCCGTCAAAATAAACGAAGGACCTCCTGATTACACCTAAAATACACATAGATTTCTTTGCGATATTCGAACAGTGCGACGATGGTTTGAGAGTTGGTGTTATCCATATACCCAAGTCCTTTAGTATATTAACCTCCTGGAGTTGGTGACTACTGATGAAGTACTAGTATTCAAACCTAATCATCCTTCTGGAACTAGAGCGCAGTCGGATTATTTGGCATTTGTTAAGCTTGCTGAATTTTGATACTTCTAGGTAGCTAATTCCAGATTGCTATAGCGTTTACCGAAAAAAACTGTCGGTATCTAACTGTGCGTGCCAAAGGAAGAAATAAAAATACATCTCGATGACTGGTGCGCCGAGAGTAGTCGAGGTGCCTCAGAGATGAAAGGGGGTTAAATGTTCGACTGTTTAGTAGTTTAAACAGTAAAAATAGTCCCTTCTATAATCTGCGAAGCCACAGCGGGTCAAGGCTTGTAAGCTCACAGTGTTGGTGATAGGACAGGTTTCGGTGATCTAAATAGAAAACTCTTTTTGTAAAGACGTGCTGGACTGATTCTATCTTCTTTCGTTCACTAACGTGAGAATAGACCCAGTAGTTTAGCGTGCTTTCGAGACAATCAGGGCGCAGTGCTCTGACAGATTAAGACTACTAAAGTATGATATGCCCAGATCCTTTATAACTCCGGGCACGTTTAGATCGTCACCATCTATGCTTAGGTGGGGCTGATGATTGTCGCCAATAACCATAACGGAGCACTTTTGCCAAGAAAGTGAGAGGCGCCATGTGCGAAACCACTGAGCGAAGGCCTAAAGAGCCGTTTTTAAACGCTCAAGCACGATGTTGCGATCAACCGGTTTATATCGATAGGCAACTTTTAAGTCGTCAGCGTACATAAAGGGCCTACCATACTGAAAACAATCAGGAACATCGTTGACAAAGAGGCAAAATAGAAGCGGGCCGAGCACGCTACCCTGAATAACTCCGCTCCTCACATGCGTAGGGTTGGAGATAACATCAGAAATTTTAACCCGTTGTGCGCGAGCATTCAAATAGGAAAATATTAAGTTCAGAAGCTTGTTACCTATGCCAAAGAAGGCAAGTTTCAGCAGGTTGAGATCATGGCCAACACGATCAAAAGCCTTAGTGAAATCGAAGTAAACGGTGTTAATTGCAAAACCGCTGTCTCTAGATTGTAGCACATGATCAAAGAAAGAGAGCTGGCAAGTGTCACAAGACCCTTTCGAGAAAACCATGCTGAGACGCATTTAGTAGGTTATTCTCTGTTAGTGGACACGTTATCTTGTCTTTGATCAAGGACTCGAAGATCTTAGAGACTGCTGGTAGTGTATTTATTGGTCTAAAGTCGTCAGATGACGTAGGTCGGCCATGTTTCGGAACAGGCAGTTTGTGCGATTCCATCCATAAAATGGCGAAAGTTTCACTTTCAAGAGCTAGATTAAATATCTTATACAGAAGGGACGGAAAAATATCGTTTGCATCCGCCTTTAGAACGCTGACCAGGACGCCATCTGGTCCTGGACTGTAAGATTGACGAAAACGCCGAATGGCTACGGTCACGTCCCAGAGGGTAAAAGTTATGGTTTCGAGGACGTTAACGGTCCAAACCCGGCTGTTAGGAAAGGGCGCGACGGTATGTTCACTAAACTTTCTAGACAAGAAAGCATTGAAGCTATCAGCTGTCAACTGTCAACTTAGCGTCAACTATTGGGTTTCCTAAGGCGTCTCGAAGTACGGGGTGCTGCGTTTTTCTCTGCGTTTTTACTGTGCGCGAAAAGAGCTTCGCAATATTTAACGAAGGATTTTCGGCAAAGGTAACCTCATCAGCTTGTCGTTTTTCGTCAGACAGCCTCTTAGCCTCTTCAAAGATTTTCTGGATCAAGGGCAGGACGGAGGTGTCGTTTTGTAGATGAAAACGACGGGAGAGTCTACGCAGTCTACGGCGGAATGATAAAGGGAGGTAGACTTCATCCTTGACATTAATTATTTTCTTAAGGGGAACAAAACGAGAGATGAGTGGACGTAGAACTTTGTAAAAAGTATCAGTTCAAACATTAACATCCGAACATACTAAGAAGTTAGTCCAGTCGTGGGAATTTAGGTGTGTTAGCAATTCCCTCATATTTGCTGATCTGAAATCACGGAAAAAGCTATATTTTTTGGAAAACGTTTCAGCAGCCTCTAGGTCTAGTGTAGAAAGAATTATAATATGATCAGAATTCCCAAGTGGATCTGAAGGTGACACTGACGATGGCTGACAACGTCTACAAAAAATAAGGTCAAGTATATTTGATCCTCGGGTGGGAAATAAACTTCCTGGTCCCACATGCCTATATCTATGGCCTCAAGTAGGTCTTCGAACTTTGCAGGACCGGAAGTTGGAAACCAGTGAACTTCAGGAAGATTGAAGTCACCTGCAATCAAGCAGTACTTCAGATTTAAGTCAGCTGCAGCGTAAAATGCCAGCGAGAGACAAGGATCGTAATCCTCGCTGGCATTGGGTGGGCGATAGACACTACCAACGAGTAAAGAGTATTTACCTTTTAGGACTACTTGGAGCCAACAGCTCTTCTCTTCCGCGGTTAATTGGCAATAGTCCAATGGAAAAAATGTAAGTGGTTGCCTAACATAGATACAGCATCCTCCGTCACGGCCCTCGTGTCGATCATTCCGAATGTAAGCGAAGCCTAGAATAGAGAGTTCGGAGTCGGATACACAGGGTGCTGCCCATGTCTCTGTAACTATTACAATGTCCGGGCGGTGGATTTAAACCAGAGTCTGGAGCAAAGGCATCTTTTTAAGCAGATATCTGCCATTGAGGACGATTAGTTTAAGCGGGCACGTTTTTGGTTTCTGAAACGGGACAGTAAGGCTTTCAGGGTGACTTCCTTCGGCCAGATAAATGTTCTTTTCACTTGAACTATCTGTCCATCCCTTATTTTGAGATTTTCCTCGCCATTGGTCTTTCGTGGTTTCAGTTCTATTATTAGCTGTCGCATTTTCATTCGCTCTTTCAACCCATATTCCGGTTGAAAAAACACTTCAGTATGTGGACCCCGCAGGGTTAATTTTCTCTGTAGCAGGAGCTGTGCCTGTGCTTCGTTTTCCAAGATGATTTTAAGAGGTCTTGGTCGAGGATTTGCATCGGGTGCAGACAGAGCCTTCCCTTATTCTATATGCCTTGAGGATATGAATGGACTCGCCGTCCGTCAGCAGCGTTTTTGCATACAATTGAAGGAGTTCCAAGTCATGTTTAACTCGCTCTTTTGGAATAATTGAAGCTGACTCCGGGACACCTTTAATGACTACATTCTGTTTTCGACTCAATCTAGGGCCCGTTTGTAACTCAGATCTTTCAGTTTAGTGAGTACTGGTAACCAGCTCACTTTACCTGATAGGTCCAGATGAGCCGGATGTTGGGCAGGCTGGAGCCAAATCTCTGCACGACTTGTTCTTCTTAGACCTTTTCATCTTGGCTTTACAAACTCGCCAACCTCTTCAACATCGCATGTTGGTGCAACGTCTACCAGTGATGTAGCGATGGGCGGTAAAGCCAGATTAGTGCTGATGCTACCCGAACTAAGTACCGGTGGAGTGGCGCAAGGACTAGATGGGGCTCCCTTCGGAAGTAGCGAAAATTCCTCTGGTTTACCGGGTCCAGCAGTCAAGATATGTGACTTTTATGTAAGCTTGAAGAAGCTATAAATGAATACGAATTTTGCTTTGTGGTAGGTTTATTACGAACAGGAGCTTTTTTAGCAGTTGAGCAAAATATAAATTTTTTTAAGTTATCTATTTCTTGTCTTAGATTTCTTATTACCTGCTCCATCCCTGAGAATTTCTGCTGGAGGTTGAAACACCCCATACATGTTTCGTCTTCGTTAGCTACATAAGTTAAGCTTACTGAACTTTTACCCCGTTTAGCGGGAGGTGAACAAATAGCAGAATAACGATAGTTAAATTGTTTTCTGCTTGTCAATTTACTTGCTTAACAAGATCTCCTGCCAATATGGCCGAGTGGGTAGAGGCGCCGATAGACGGTCCCAAGCAGCTTGGTCGTGGACCAATTTTTTGACAATAAACTTATGGAACTTGAGTTTTGCATGTTATAATTGCCACAAAATAAACAGAGAGTCAGCTGAGTTTTCAACAATAAGAATATGAAAATATAAGGACTCAGCCTTTGGTTTGAGTCCCTTCCGCGATTGAGAGCAGATGCAGGGAGCACACAGCCGGTGTAAGTTTCAGAAAGAAACAAAGATCGAGGGTCCAAGTCGCAATTTACAAACTCTGAGGAATATAAAGACAATTCTTTAATAATTTTCCAGCATCGTGTCTTCTACACTGAGGTAGAGACTAAAAACTCGTATGCTCGAGGAACTTGAAATTCGAAACCAATTTCAAACAACGCGCCGTTTGAACTCAGCCTCCATTTTTAAGGTAGAAGTTTTTTTGCACTGCCTTTTTTTCTAGTTCACCATTAATTTCAAAACATCGCTAACTGTTGACATGGCAGGACAAGTTATGTATTTGTACATTTTATCTGCACACCATGTCATAACTTTATTTCGTTGCTAATGTTTGCTTAGACAGTGCCTTGCCGGTGCTTACTAAATATAAATTCTAAATTCTAAAAAATTACAGAAGGGACAATTTAAACTGTTAAAACATTTAACAAATTAACTTTTAACTCCCTTACATCCCTGAGGCAGCTGGACCACTCTCGGGGCACCAGTCTTTGAGATATATTTTTTCTTCTTCCTGTGGCACGCACCGTTTGATACCGTCAGTTTTTTTTCGGTAAAACTATAGCAATCTGGAAAAAACTTCCCAGAAGTATTACAATTCAGCAAAACTACCCTTTATTTACAAGAGCTGTCACTAGTTTTCTACATTTAGGACACCTTCCACGAATTTTGGATGCTGATTCTCTGGAAGCTCTCTTCCGTTCTGATGGCGTCCACGGAATCTGAATCCGGTGCCGGACTTCATGCTGAAGGCAATAATGCTGGCTCTGCAGTCCGTAATCGGGTTATTCCTTAGTCGACAGCTAGCAGCCGTTCGCCGGCAAACCTGCTGCTAGTACAGAATACCTGATCCACAACAATGAAATAAGAATTACTACACCGTGCACCCCTGTCAATACTTCCATGTCCTGAACTTGAATCCGTTCAATAAGTTGCATTTTTTCTCCTGAAAACACTATAAATAACGATCAGGAACTTTTTTCGCTGTCAGCTATACCCCCTACTGTATATCCCTTTTCACCTTGCCTGTAAAATGGCAATAAATAAATATATAAACTGTCTAATATTTTCCGAGCACCGTGTCTTCTACACTGAGGTGGAGACTTAAAACGCGTAGGCCTGAATGACTTGAAATTCGAAAAAAATTCAAATGGTGTGCCATCTGCGTGACCACTCGTCCAATCGACGAAGTTTGTAATCAAATTCTTCTCCATTGGCAGCATTGTGGATGACATGTAATTTTTATACCATCGGCAAACAAGCGAAGTCAATTTCAAACGCGAACCATCTGTGCGACCACTCGTCCAATAGACGAAGTTTTTCTTTGAAATTGTCTCCATCGGCATCCTAGTAGCAAGCAATATCTACTAGATGTCTATTAGATATCTATTTATCGAGATATGTATATCTATTTTGGCCGCTTTATATATATCTATTAGATATCGATTTATCGAGATATTCGGCAACCGGCGAAAATGGTACCTACGCCTTCGGGTTGGTGCCTTTTACTAACCTACTACGCTTATAATGCCCCTTGCACCTGTATTTTTAAGTAAAAGACTTGGTGAAGACATTCTTTACAGAATAATTTATTTATAAATTCAAAGGAATATGTACAAAGTTGTGCGGTTTCCTTTTCCTCCGTCGTCAGTGTGTTGAAGGCCGTAGGTTAACCGACGATGATCCAGCATTGTTGTCTGCAAGCAAACAGTATTTTAACAAATTTTTATATTGATTTACCGTCTGCTGGATGTCCAATTTGTTTTTGAAGCCTCTGACAATGGCTATCAAGTGATCATTTTAGTCGCCTGGCAATGGCAGACTCAAAATCGGATAATTTATACAATCCGCTTGCATTCCAGGCTGCAAACACCTCTATATAGTGACAGTGAGACGGTTTTTGATGGACTTACCCAGCATAACGTCATATATTTTTGATTTTGATAAACTTACTTTAGCCTTACGTCCCTTGAAATTGACGTGTAGACTAATTTCGTCGTCAAAAATAGCGAAAAATATTCGCTTAACGAAATCGTCGATGTTTTGCCCGCCGAGGCAGGTAAGATAGGAGGTCTAACATAAGAGTTATAGAATTAATAGACAGTTTACCAACTGAGAATGAAATTATTGATTTAAAAGCTGGTTATTCAGCTGTCGGAATTCAGTTGCTGAATGCAACTGATGTGAGCTATTGCAGAGCCTCACAGAAAAAATCCAGGCTTTTATCCCGTTTAAGATTTTTAATTCAAATACAGCTTCTTCTACTGTTCCGCATTTTTTCCAGAACAGACTTAAAAAATTACGAAAGCAACTTAAAGATTCATCTCAAAGCTCTTTGTCAGTTCATTTAAGGATTGCACAAATATTTGAATAAGCATCGAAAGTTAGGCTCGCGAGAGATAAGCGTAGGGAGTCTCGGGCACTAAGTGATGGTAATTCATCCAAATCTGTTGCTCAAATCTTCCATGTTCGGTTATCGGCTAAGCGTCTGAATGTAACTCCGCCCTTACTCGACTGTAACAAAAAATTCTTTACAGACGATTTGGGCGAAGCAGAATATTTAAATTCGTTTTTTGCCAACCACTTTACCACTGAAACTAGCCCCACTCCCACAAATCCTCTGCTTTTAAATTCGCTATTTACAACCATTTAAATTTCTCGCCTTCATGTATTCAAAAAGAAATAGCTCACCTAAAAATTCACATTCGGTTGGAACTGATAACATTCCAAATTCACTTTATTAAATAGTTAAGGGGTTTTCCATCTTTACTAAGCAAAGTCAAGGTCAGGGTATG
>WEDG01004719.1:0-34981 GCA_017591395.1 Schistocephalus solidus | reverse complement strand
CCGACAAAACAACGAGCCCGTGTCTCAATGGAAGAGCGTTTGACTCAAATACCAAAGATCGCGTTTTCAAATCCCTGGGTTGCCACACTTGGGATTTGGTTACTACTGGCTGATGACGGCTAATAAGCCAGAAATGGCCATTCCGGTCTCCCTTGTCTTTGTCGGTTCCACCTTATCAACATACGCTACACTTCGCTATGCGACCGCCTGCGAGGGCTCTAGTCTGAGCTTCAGGGCACAACGGAACATATATGTTCATTAAGGAGATCGGTGAGCCCCACACTATTATCATATTCCCGATCACAACCGACATAACAACGATCCCGTGGCTCAATGGAAGTGCGTTCGACTCAAATAGCAAATGTCGCGGGGTCGAATCCCAGGCGTGCCACACTTGGGATTGGATATGAATGACTGATTACGGCTAATAAGCTAGAAATGGCCATTCGTGTCTCCCTTTTCTTTGTCGGTTCCACCTTATCAACATACGCTACACGTCCCCATGCGACCGCCTGCGAGGGCTCTAGTCTGAGGTCCAGGGAAAAACGGAACATACATGTTCCTTAAGCAGATCGGTGAGCCCAACACTATTATCTTATTCCCGATCACAACCGACAAAACAACGAGCCCGTGGCTCAATGGAAGAGTGTTCGACTCAAATACCGAAGGTCACGGGTTCGAATCCCAGGAGTGCAAGCCTTGGGATTGGGTATGACTGGCTGATGACGGCTTATAAGGCCAGAAATGGCCATTCCGGTCTTCCTTGTCTTAGTCGGTTCCACCTTATCAACATACGCTACACGTCGCTATGCGACCGCCTGCGAGGGCGCTAGTCTGAGCCAAAGGGCAAAACGAAACATACATGTTCCTTAAGCAGATCGGTTAGCCTCACACTATTATCATTTTCATGATCAAAACAAACAAAACAACGAGTCCTTGGCTCAATGGAAGAGCTTTGCACTCAAAAACCAAAGGTCGCGGGTTCAAATCCCTGGTTTGCCACACTTGGGATTTGGTTACGACTGGCTGATGACGGCTAATAAGCCAGAAATGGCCATTCCGGTCTCCCTTTTCTTTGTCGGTTCCACCTTATCAAGATACGCTACACGTCGCCATGCGACCGCCTGTGAGGGCTCTAGTCTGAGCTCCAGGGCACAACGGAACATACATGTTCCTTAAGCAGATCGGTGAGCCCCACTCTATCATATATATATATATATATATATATATATATATATATATATATATATATATATATATATATATATGTAGACTAAATTCTTTCTGATGGGATTAAAATGGCTGAAATTTAGGGGAGGGAGGGTGGCAGAAGAGGGCCAACCCAATTGCAAGGATCTTTTTACCTGACTCAAAAGAGGATAGCTTGATGTTTACTATTTAATTCATTGACAGGAAATGGGTCCGTTGAAAAAGTTATGTAAAAGATTAACTGTCTAAAAAACAGATGCTCCGTTAATGCCATCTTCTTCAATTGGAAGTTTACGAAAGGCATCAGCCAGTAAATTTGCACTACCTGCAACGTATTTCATTGCGTGTATGTAAGCAGAAAGAGAGTGCCAAGCGTTGCATTCTCGACAAGGAATTTTGCTGTATTCCCCGTCTTTAAGTCAAAATCTAAGAGGGATATGTGGTCAGTGTAAAACCCAAAGGGTCGGCCAAAAACTAAAAGTGATGGTATTGTACGCTAAAGAATATTCCTAAGGCCTCTTTATAAAGCTATGAATAGTTGGTTTCCGCCTGGGACAGACTTCGTTATGCAAAGGAATTTTTTTATCTTGGCACCAGAAGGCATTCGGTGCAAAAGCACGGAGTCAGTTTTGAACGGGGATGGATCGATAGGTCATTCGGAGTTGTAATGAATCAAGGCAGAGGAGGAAGTAAGGGCCATCTTTATCTGTTCAGAAGCACTTTGTTCAACCTCTGGCTGTTTCCAGCAAGGATTATTTTCAATTAGTTGATAAAGGGACTTCAGAATTGCAGCCATTTGATTCATAGATTGAGTAAATTTAATAATCAGCTCAAAAAATGGACGTTACTAACTAAAACTCTTGCAGAGCGGTGCCATCTTCAAGGCTTTGCGTTAATGCTCAAATGGATGGAGTCCAGTTTATCCAACTTGCAGCTGAGAATTTCCACCGAGTCTGCAATGAAAGTGCTCTCATTTTCCCTGAGTTTGAGGCCTGTATCTGCTACACATGTTAGTGCTACTTTGAGAGCCTCATTGCGAATATGGTCAGATGGACCGATTGCTAATATATAATAAAGATATGTGCAAATGTGAGGTTTGTCATTCACGAGGCTATTAATCAAGCATTGAAATAAAACTGGAGTATAACTTGCCTGTTAGCATGTTTCCGGTCCAAAGTTAGGACTTGCTTCCCACCTGAGAGAGATACGTACAAGTCCTTGTTACATAGGAAAGGATATGAGTTTAATTTAGTTGCTGAGTTGTTCATAAGCTTGTATTCGCCAAAGATACGCACGGTGCTATCCAACATAATAACAGGAAGATTTGGGCTGCTCATTCCAAATATTGCACGGGCTCCATAATGTCCACTTTCTATAGGCAATCCAGTTTTAAGCTGGAACTCCGGTGTGACTGTATAGGGGACTGAACGCGTTTTTAAATACCAAGGCCAGACTTCTGCCTTATATTGGAATTTTGTCGGGTGGAGCACAGTAGTGGGAAAAAATAATCGTCATGAAACAGTTCTTTATGTTCTACCGACAGAGACTACATATCCGGGTTAACACAAATCCGATGTAAACAGGATATCACAGAAGGCGCGCATTTTATCTAGTTGCGTCCGAGGAGATATTGTTGTTGACTTCCTCTGAACAAATGAACCAGAATTTATTAAGGTTCTCGATTAGACACAACTTCGGACGTTCTGCTAAGTGTAACCACAAAATGCTGAGTCAGTCGCAAGGAGGCGGGGCAACTACTGAAGAGAGACCTCATAAATGAGAGTAACAGCTTAGCCTGTGTCGATTCTGAACTTTACGGGATGTTGATCAAATGGAAAGTAATGGTGTGGAATGCTCGGTGAGGCGTGTTGTCTGCAAACAATGGGATAATAACCATGATATATTCAAAAGGATTAGGGTAGGCAACATGTATTTTCATGTTTGTCTACATTTTGGAGAAACTTACTTGTTGGATTTGGCCAATTTTATTGCATAGATGGCAAACAGTTTTCTGGTCTTTACAGTCTGATCAACAGATAGGATTGTGATCATAACGTAAGCAGGATGGGGATTAATTAAAAGAGCTTTTGGTCGCTATCTAAGCGAAAACCCAGCAGGGTTGATCAGGAATACAGCCAAGTCACGTTCCAATGACGATATCACTGCAGCGTTTGAATGATACCGCTACGGAGGTTTTTGCTGAACATGATCCAGATGGCTGGTGACATAAAAGGCCGTCTCCCATGACCAATAACTCTACTCAAATTAGAGATTTTCTTGAGGATTTTCATCGCGCGAACCAACGAGTAACTGCTAAACGAACATTGCCTGCGCTAAGTTGTCTCCTTAAACTTGCACTCCTGGAAAGGAGAGTCAGATAAGCAATGCAATCACCAAAACGTTGACTAAATTTGTGAGTTATCTGACAAAACAGATAGTGGCTCAGGAAGATTTTTCATTTTCCGTCCCATGCTGCCTCGATTTTGTGAAAAGTGCTCAGAGATCAGTAGGCTTTTGCCACTAAAGGGTGTCAAAGTTTCGCTATCCAAAATCTCCGAGAGAGGTTCGGAGGAGTTTCAATTAAGAGCTAACCTCTAGTGTAATTTTGGGCCTCATCATCTTAAGATATTTTCAGGAAGTTATTGTTTTCGGCATATTATCGTCTATTCAGGAGGGAGTATGCTCATTTTCGAAGGTAGCTGCTAGTTACAAACCAAATTACCTTGTGTTCTATTGATATACTCCAAAAGTGGAGATAAGAAGACTCAAGTTACGGGCACTTAAGTGCTCGTCTATGCTACCAAGCTGTTAAGTGAATGCTCTGGTATTCACACTTCGGAGTTACTTTCATTAAAAAATTGACAATTGAAACAATACGACTTATTCAGACCTGGTCAAAAGCGAATGATACATTTCCTGAAAGGCTTAAAAGTGTATGCATAACACGGTTAGCTGAACTCAAATAATTATAGTTAGAACAAAAACAAAACAAACACTTACATCGGAATCCTGACAAGCTAGGAAAGAGCTGGATCGCACCATGAAATTTGAGTACTTCACTACATTACCATAACTTGCAATGTACGTCGATATTTACTCAGATTTCCAACAGCCTTGCAATACTTCAATTTGCATAGAAACAAAAACCAAGTTATCTTATCTACATATTAAACAGACTACCCAATAAGCCCAACCATGGCCCGTACAGTATAGCTAATTATACACGAAAAATACATTTATGCAGTTTCCGCTTACGGCTCGAATCGACAGGAAAGCGCCATTACATAAAATTTAAATCCACTAACACGTACTTTAAATTTGGATCTTTACTATTTATCTTCAAGTGTGAAACCTGGAACTGGCACATGGGCGCACGTTTGCTTTTGTAAATACTTCCCATGGAAGAATAGGTTAGTGAAATAAAACACTCAGTATAGGTCACAAACGCTGTGGTGTTTTCAGCATGGTAATCATCTGCATTGCATGGGATCATAACTTTTCACGAGGTGGAGAACGCTCAGTACCCGAATGTTTCCCAAGAAATAGAATAAACATACTAGGGAAAGATTCCGAAAGTCCAGATAGCTCAAAGAAAAGAACCACGCCCGAAGTAAAGAACGTAAAAATTAGATTATTCCTGTTTTACAAGCAGAAGGGCAATGTAATGCATTTAAATCTAATCTGAGTCCAATCTTGCGAGGGAACTAAACCCAATGTTTTAAATACCTTCATATTTTAGTGGATATTTTAAATATTACGGGGACCAATCAGAGTGGTCTCCTAGTTTGATTTGCGTGCGCATGTCAACTGCAAAGACTGAAAATGGGGGTGAGAACACGTATGGTGGAGCCGAAGGCCCGGATGCTATGTATGTTAAACTAGTTTCGTCGGATGAACATGAATTCTACATCAAGCGTGAATTCGCACTTACCAGCGGCACAATAAAAGCCATGTTGTCGGGCCCTGGTGAGTTTACCACTAGCCCTTTTGTACTTTTTGACCAGCTTATTTAATTTTACAGATCTTTATTGATACGCTTGTCCTGCGATAATCGCTGGTTTACCTAATTTACGCATGGAGCTACTCACGAATACTTATCGGCGCATTGGCTAACACCCTGATAACATCGTAGTTTACGGACCGTTTGCCGGCTCTGTAGGGCCAGCGAGTTCTACTTTTGCTAGCGTTCTTCCGGTAGAACTGGGCGTGGAGGCAGTCTGTGCTTCCTCTCCTGAATGGCTAGCTCTTGCTGTCTTCACGATCGTGCAAATCAAACAATATCTCAGCAAGCAAATATATCAATGGTAGTCGAAGAGTGAATAGTGTAGAAAGGTCTATTGCAAACGGATGACCGAGGGCAAACATGGAATAAAGTCTCGGAAAATATCCAGCGGTCCCGGGGAACAAAAAAAAGATGAGAATGTATTCCATGCTTATTTCGGCGTTTGGGAGGGATGATTTCCACTGGATACAGCTTCGGGTCTGAAGGGGCTTCGCCACACTCGGTTGTACAACACACCTCTCGCCTCTTTTCTATCCGTTCCTAAGGTCTTCGATTCAAACAACTATGGACTTTGCTAATCTTACATTCGTCCAGTTCTTGCTCCTACGGTTCGGTTTTTGATTGGCTAATTGCAGACACCATCTGCTCAGTAGTCCCTTGACGTGACTGGCACAGGCTGTGCTCAATTAGCCAAACAGCGCTAGCCTTATACAAACCTGCAAATTTTATCTGCTATTTTAGGGCTAGATGCTGCATTAAGAAATTATCCTGTGTTTTTTAATCGTTCATGCCCCATTTCTAGGAATAATATTGCCATGTTCTCCAAAAAAAACACGACAGTTTCGCAGCAGTTTACTTCTCAAAACTGACCGACTGTAGATACGTCCAGTTCTACGACATAAGCACAGTCGGACTCGCATTTCAACGTTTCCATTCGGTCGAGGTTGGGTATGCTTAGTCATAGTTCGGCTTGGGCCTTTGCTATCAGCGCTGAAATCAAATGCTCGGCAATAGAGATATTGTATGGAACAGCTTTATTTAGATAGGTATACATCAAATAAGGTAGCGGCACTAAGTGTAATCTAGTCAATGGCTATTCCTACCACGTCACAGTGCCTTCATCCGACTTCTAAGCTGTCGGTTTCCAGCCTGAAATCCTCTAATTATACGTATGACACTGCCGCGGTTGGTCCGCAACTGCTTGTTACTCAGACCCAAGTCAAAATATTTCGTTGCAGACTTTTACCAAATGTAGTTTCATTGATCATCCCCCGTAGACGCGCCAGATAGCTAGCAGCTAGGCTAACAGAGATCTTGACTTACGAAAAGGCTAAGAAAACGATTGGTGTCCAGACGAAGTTCTACGGTAGTTCATCCAATGCTCATCCGTCATTCTGTTAAGTCAGTGTTCATTAGATTTAAATCTTTGATTTATTTACATCCCAGACTTCATACTACGTTGTAAACTTTTGAACAGATTTAAATAAGCACCTGACCATGTGTTAATGGTATCGATGGGTGCAGCTCACTTTACTGGCAGGACGAAAGTTTAAATTGGCCTTATCCTTAACACAAGAAAATTATGCTCATGGTATGTTCCCCCAACTGAAGTGTATCCCTTAACTTGGTCCTGTCGAAAAGTCCCTGCACTCAAGACATTCGGGTTCGGCCTCTTGCCAACCGAAAGAGTGGAATTTTTAAAATTTTAACGAATTCACAAAGACGATTTTTCTTCCATCATGGAAACCCGAGCGAAGACCAGCACATCACAGAAGGACATATCTTCTGCACTGTCCTGTTTTTAAACTGTAAGTGCCGGCATAGAGGGAGACCTCTAAGTGTAGGCTTTCGGTCTCTTGTATTTGCTATCCATTTAGCTCATTTGTACGCTCGACTGAATTGTTGACGCCAGCATCTGGGTCCGATACCCGAACAGCTGGTTGCTTATCAGTAGTATATAAGCGAGATATGTGATTTATCTTTTGCGTCTTCCGGCAACCGTCACATTCTGTCGGTCTTATCTCGGTTTCATAGGAACTGTTGGATAAATGGAAAGTGGAAATGAAGGACTCGAGCCATCTGTTGACGGACTTCAGTGCTCGTCATAATGCTAGCCCGACATAGTTACCGACTTCATAAGACAGTTCAACCCATTCTCTTCGCTAACGATGGGGACCGAATACCGAAGATCCAACGACCACTTCCGTGTCTTGACTAAGTGTGTTGAGTCAGGTTTTAAGTTACCCCCCCTCGACGCCTTCAAGTGGGTAATAGTGCTAGATCGAGGGTAGTAACATTAAGCTCGTGGGGTGGCCGACGAAAAACGCACCAAAACCACCTTGGTCGTGTTTATTGGATAGCTTGGGATATCTTTGCGGTGTTGTCGCAGTGAGTACTGACTGTGTCATTTGAGCTGGAGTCGGTATACTTCACTCGAAGATTGTCCCTAACAGCGGTAGTCCAGCACCTCCCGTTTTCACCCATCTTCCACGCGCACAGCTCAGTATTCCCAACCATAGGGAAGGATAGACCGAACAGAATCACGATATACGAGAATCTTAATGGCCAAAACTCGGCGGGCAGCATCAGTTTGGGAGACAATGTCGTCCTAACTGTGTCCATTCGGCAGCAGTCTCACCCGAATGTATTTGAAACCGTCTACTTTTTCACGTTGAAAGTTATCCATCTCGAGAGGCACCCTCCCTTGGTCAGGGATGCAGCTTGTAAACACTTCGTTATTCCCAACGTTTATGGATAGGCTGACCGGTTTGGCGACCTCATTCACCCTTGGTACCATAGACCATTGATCCTCAAAGCTCGAAGCTAGTAAGGCGTAGTCGAGATGAGTCAGCCGGCGTCCGGGTGCAAACTCAATACCGTCATCTTCATACAGGGCCTTCTGGATAATTCAGTCATTAGCGCAGTTATACAAAATGGGCGACAGGATACAATCTTGTCGAATGCCAGATCAAATCCCGAACGGCTGGGAGATTGCTATAGATGAGAAGTCGCGCATTGGTGAAGCGGTAATAAGCCTTGATCTTGGTGATGATGTTTAGCGGTACTCCGTCTAGTGCCATTATCCACCACAGGGATGGAATTGAACGCGGTGGCAAAGTCAACAAAGCCGACGACCATCAGTCGTTGGTAGCCATAGCGGAATTCAAAAACGCACCTCATGGTGTATGTCTGGTTCTCACCTCCACACCAAGCATGGAATTCGGCTTAATTGGGCCTCGTCTTAGAGACACACACATAGCCTGGCATCGCCTGAGAAGGACAATGGCGAGGATCTTCGCAGCAACGTCGATGAAGCTTATGTCCCAGTAGTTCTTGCATCTCGTCTTATCTCCCTTCTTGAAGACGGGTAAAAGGACGGACTCTTCTTTCTGCGCTTTTTCACGCATCTCATGCAGCCAGGGCGCTAGACTGTCGACATAGAACTCGTAGATTTCAGCGGTTATACCGTCCTCTTCGGGTGACTTGTTGCTGCATAGCCTTTGTATGGCATCGGCGAATTCTCCGTCCTAGGTGCTCACGCCAGCGCTCCATCATGACCAAGTTCTCAGCAGTAAAGCCGCCATTCACGTCGCGAACAGTTACCCAACGCAGACGACTTATCAATAACTTGGTGGATAATTTGATAGAATTTTCGAGTGTCACGTGCTCAATTGAGGTCGCTATTTCAACCCAATATTTATTCCGGTTATGACTAGCCGACTTTACCGTCATCTTCCGGAGTTAACGGAAGTAATCATAATTGTTGTACACGAATTGAGCCACCTGAGCAGACAATTGCAGGGTTCTTCCGCTGATCCAGTCACTGTGGCTTCGCTGGATATATCCAAGAATTTTCTCGGCTGCCCCATAGACTGATTTTTTCAGTGAGGACCACTGGTAACTGCCTTCTCGATCGGCTCGGGTCGTAAAACAGGACTGGATTTCTCTGCTCAAGGCCATGACAGTGTTTTGTTGCTGGATTTTGGTGACATCGAGGCATTTAGGTCCTGAAATTTTGGTCGCAGATCAGAGGTGCACTTTCAACCGTGTACGAACGCGTACATGGTCAGACCTAGAGGCGTTACCAGTCTTGGCACCACACAGCGATCTGCTATTAGGAACCCAGCCACGGAACCTTGAACTGAACAGAATGTAGTCGATCTGACTGGTCGTATGACCGTCGTTTGAATACCAGGTCAGTAGATTTTTGTTGCGATGCTGAAAGCTCGTGTTCGTGAAAAGACAGTCAGTTCTTATCAGCAAAGTTCAGCAGTCTCTCACCCTTGTCCCATCGAAAAGCAAGCCGAAAGCGAACACTAAGATGACTGGTTGTTGAGTCGCCAGGTCCAGTCCAGCCATTCCAGACCACTGCAACGATCAGCGCATAATGGTTAGGGAGTTCTTCAGCTAAAGCTTACAGCTGCTAGTGAAACGTCCCTTGATCGCGTTGTTCGGCATCGGAAGTAGGTGCGTACACAGAAACTATAGAGATGTTTATGAAGTGAACCATCATTCTCGCATATGTCATTCGTTCATTGACTGGCTTCCATACGAATAGTGCCCAGTTCGCTTGTTGCGAGAGGGCGATCGTCACATGATGTCTGCCAGAAGAATCGCGTGGGCCACTGTGGTTCAGGTTGAAATGTGAGTTGGCTCCCGGGATCTTTATTTTCGAGCTCCCGAGTCAGGAATTCGTACTTCAGACAGACAGCAGACATCCACGTTGTACCAATAAGGGCCGCTCTCCGTCAGACCTTAGGTATCAGGGTCCAAGAACGTTCGTACATTCCAGCATCCAGTACCAAGAGTCAGTTTCTGATTGAGCAGTCCAGCTTGCATGCTATTCACCCGCACCACTGGACCAAGATTACGGAGCGCTCCCGGTTCCTGCGGATGCTGTAGCATGGATCGTAATGCTGTAGTCCTAGTATGGTTTGTAATATCACGAACCTGGCCAAGCCCATATCGCTGAAAACACAAGCACAGGCATTTGTCGGTGGACTACCGCTTTATGGACGTACATTTATCTCCAAATATTTTCGTCAGTCCAAAACAATAATAAAGTTTAGCGATAACGGTGCCAAAAATTCCTAAGAGGATTAAGACTAGTCGCATTTGGACACCCTATGCCCTTCAATACCTTCAATACCAATAATTATTAAATTTTGCGCCAGAGAGCGTCCGATGTGGGTTGGCATCCGGTTTGGATGACTGCCATATCTTTCACTTTTTTTCTTTTTGCATCTTTCTTAGCTGAACGGATACCAATAATAAGGGGTCTGTTTCTAACGATAGTGTATTCAGAATCAAGGCAATAGGTGGTCACCTGGGAAGGGTAGTCGTGTCTCATTGCGGCTAACTACTGTTATTTCATGCTATTGGACGCCAATTTTCCAGTTTCCTTAGAAGGTTTGATCAGTCAAGGTATGGCATAGCATTTTGTAGACTTAAAACTTAATACCCACCCTATCTTTAGGGCTTACGAGATGAATGCGTAGTATAGCCACCTGCTTCTGCGCCGTTTACATTTCATGTCTTCGTATGTCTTTCTAAGAGTTAAGACGCATCGTCAGGTTTTCAGTTAAGGCGCTGTTATCTACTGCTTTTTACTTCTAATCGTGCTGTCTCATGCGACAGTTTGACGGTCGTAATCCGACGATGTTTACCGCATGCGCCACAGCATGATGATGCATGGACAGTGACTTGCGCGTGAATTAGTTTTAAATGATAATAGCCTTGTGCTGCATCTACCGCTCTCTATATCTCTTTTCTCTTATCCATCTGTGCCCGGTTGAGAAGACCGGAGGCGTGATTGGGCGTAGGTGGCCGGCGTGGCCGGAGATGCTCCTGACCGTGCCACCATGCCTTAAACTTGCCATAAAATGGCGTTTACTCTGGTCAAACTGAGTCACAATATCGAATATGGGTTGGGGAGGTCACTGAACTTGTTGATAGACTGGGAGTCTGTAAACCATGACTCAAGCAACTCTCGGTTCACGCGTTTATCACCTCTCGCGAGAATTTCGGCTTCGTCAAACTTGAACTTGTGGCCGTTACTCGCCGAATGAGCCGCGACTCGAGAATTGGCGTCGTTTCGCCGCACTGCTGCCGCGTGTTCGGCAATTCGCATCCGAAGCAGTCTTCCGGTTTCTCCAACGTGGTTGCTTTGCCCGCAACCGATTAACGAACTGCACAAATCGCAAATCACACACACACGACAGTTCGACCGTCGATTACGACGAGGTCCACCGTATGCTCCACGTAAGGGTGGTGTAGGGACGGTGACTTGCGCGTGATTTAGTTAAAAGTGATAGTAGACTTGCGCTGCATCTACTGCACTCACTCCTCATCCCCACCTGTGCCCGGTGTCATAACATAGTCAAGAAGACCGGAGATGGGAGAGGGCACAGGTGGCTGGCGCGGCCGGAGCCGCCCCTGGGCGTACCACCACACCTAGCTCGGATCCCACGGAGTGGGAGTGCCATAAAGGCCACATTGAGAAGGAGCCATTGCAGCCTGACTCTCAGTCCGCCATTCAGCCACTTCACGCATTGGGCTGAACACACGGTCTGAATGTTCTCGTCAGTTAGCAACCTTCCAAGCCATGGCTTTTAGCGCACCGTGATAGTTTCAAGCACGTCAGGTTGTTAATAGTGAGGAAAATGCGCTGAGATTTCGACCTCAATCTCTCCCCCATCCCCAAAATCAGACCACCGTCCGAACCAGTGAGTTGTCTGATGTGGGAGTGGGCACATTGGCTGACGGATCGGTGTAACCGTCTTCGCGCGCCACAGCACGACCTGACCCCCATAAAGCACACACCAGGATTAACTAAATCAGGAGATATGGAGGAGCCATCGCCATCTGACTCCCAGTCCACTGGTCAGCCACTCGATCAACACAGCACATACACTGGGCTGACGACGTGGTCTGGTGTAAGCGCCAGCTTGGCAGCCTCCCAAGCCATGGTTTCTAGGAAACCGTGGTATTCACAGGTACGTGATGATGGTGAGGGTGTTGTCTATGTATTGGTGTATGTAGTGTGCACTGCTGTGGCTTAGCCTCCGGTGGTTTACCGCAGTTTGTTGTGGAGGCGCATGTGTCCTAATAGGCCCATGCGGTGTGTAAATTTGCGGGAGTAGTGAGGGCAGTGGAGGCGGGTGCGGCCACTGTATGTCGGAGCCCCAGACACTGGTTCACCAGCCTCCGTGCGATGGATTCGCAGGTGACTGACCAGGCCGATGCGTGAGTTGAAGTTGCGGGCGCAGTGTGGGCAGGAGAAATCGGTAGAGGCTGGGAGGATGTCATTCATGGTAGTGGGGGTAGCAGTGGCGGTAAGAATGGCAGGAGCGGAAGGTGTGCATGGGGTATCGGTGTTGTCGGCATTGTAGTGAATTCCGCTGTCATGGATGCGCATGTGAACGAATAGGCCCATGCGATGAGTGAATGCGCGAGGACAGTGAGGCAGTGGAGGCGGCGATCTCTGCTGTGTGTTGGTGCTCCAGGCACTGGTTCATCAGTCTGTACGATGGATTTGCTAGTGACCAACCAGACCGATGCGTGAGGTGAATGTGTGGTCGCATTGCGGACAGTTTAGGAGAGAGTCCCCATCACTGGGGGTGGTGGTGGTGATGGCGGCGGCGAAGGCGGTGGTAGTGGTTGTGGTGGTTGGGGTAACAGGCGATAAGTTTTGGGATGTGGTCTCTATGGTGGTGGGAGTAATGCAATGGATGCCAGGAGTGATGGTGGGGGAGTCCGAAGGGGGGGGGGGTTGGCAGAATTTGACGTAGAAGTTGGAATTGTCGGATTGTTGGTGCATTGTATCCGAAGATGTCCGACCAGGCCGATTCGCGCGCGGAAGGTGCGTTGACAGCGTGGGCATGTTGGAAGGGCCAAGTTATCGACGGTGTTGATCCAAGGCGCTGGTGACTTTTTTTGCCGCTCTTTTGGCCTTGGCGGCGTTGATCCATTTGGCCTCATAGATGGCTAAACCAGTCTTCACGAGGTCCTCCCAGGTCGCCGGGTCGATTTGCAGTTGCTTCAGAGATTTCTTCAGTGTCCTTGTAGCGTCGTTTGACCTCCCTGTCGGTTAGCACCTGTAGCGACATCTCCGTAGAAAAGTCGTTTGGGAAGTCGCTTGTCCCCAATCCTCTCCATGTGGCCGCTCCATCGCGGTTGCACTTCCCTCATATGGCATGGATGCTGAGGATTCTGGTCCGCTCCAGGACTTCCGTGTCCGGGATCCTGTCTAGCCAGCTCGGCTTCAGTATTCTGCGGAGGCAGCCGAGATGGAAGTGATTTCTCTTCCTGGCTTGGTTCGAGTAGACGTTCCAGGTCTGCTCCGTAAAGGAGTGTTGGCAAGACGACCGTCTTGTACATCTTCAGTTTGGCGTTCAGGTGAATACCGTGGCGATTCCACATGGAAGCCTGCAGTCGGCCGAAGGCCTAACTGGCTTTGAGATCCGTTGGGCAACCTCGTCATCGATTCTCGTGTGTCGTGACAGCGTGCTTCCTAGATAAACGAAGGTTTCCACATTTTGAGTTGAGCGCCGTTGACACTGATTCGGGGGCATTGTATTCCGCGCTGGATGGCGGCTGGTGCATGACAACCGTTTTGGCTGTACTAATTATTTATCCAAAATTAGCGCAGCCTGCGGCGAAGAGCTCCATTCTCCTTTGCATGTCCTCCTCCGTCACGGTGTTAAGGGCACAGTCGTCCGCGAAGAGCAAGTCATGGACTGTAGTCGTAGACACGTGTTGAAACCTGCATACACCGACTGTTGAGAAGGTGTCCGTCAGTTCTGTAGGTGATGTGGATCCCAGGCTACTCACCACGGTAGGCGTCCATCAGCCTAGCAGAGAACATTAGACTGAACAGGGTGGGGGCCAATACGCAGCCCTGCTTCACTCCGTTGGTCATTGCGAATGCTTCGGATACCGTCCCGTTGTCAGTGTCACACGCCGTAATCCCGTCATGAAGCTGACTCATCATGTTCGTGAACCCCTCATGACAGCTGAATTTTCGCATTACTTTCCAGAGTCTGTCGCAATTCACCCTGTCAAAGGCTTTCGTCAGATCCACGAAGATAGTGTATAAGTGAGTTCGCATTTCCTGGCACTTCTCTTGTAGCTGGCGGGTGGTAAAGATAATGTCGGTTGTTACGCGGTATCGGTGGAAGCCACATTGGCTTTCCGAGAGCAGACCCTGCTCTCGGTGACCGTTCAGACGATTGCGAAGGATACGGGCGAAGATCTTCCCAACGCTTCAGAATTTTGGATTTCTCCGTCAGAGCTGAGCAGCGGTGTGGTCCCCTTGATGCAGGTACTGTAGAGGGCCTTAATGGCTTTGAAAAAGTTTTTCATTTCATTGCGGTCTGCATACCCGTGGATTTCCTCAGCCTTGTGGACCATCCATGCGTCCTGCATCTCCCGCAGCCGTTGCCGTATAAGGTGGCGGCAGCTCAAGGAGCTGATTTGGTGGCGTCAGTCCGAAGGTCCATGTAGGCTTTGTGTAGTCCATTCTTCTCCGTGAGTAAGTGGCTGATGTCGGCGTCATTCTCGTCAAACCAGTCCTGGTGTTGATGGCATGCGCGTCCGAGGACTTCGAGGGCGGTGCACTGGATGACATTTCACAGTTGACACCATCGTGTCTTTACGGTAGCGTTATTCTCTGGAGCATACAGGTTCTACAGTTCCTGTGTTATTTGGTTACTCAAATCAAAACATTGAGCAGGCAAATTTAACAAAAGAGTATTTAACTTACCTGGTGGCCTCTTACCTTGGGGCCTTCATCGGTGTTGAAGTCGAAGCATCATCTGGGAGCTGACGAGGCGGTGATCCGTCCTACCATCGGCATCGCTGATTGCCTTGGTTACCAGCACGTCCTATCCATCTCGCCTCCGGACGAGAACATATTCCAGCAGCTGCCAGCGCCGCAACCGAGGGTGCATCCACGTGGCCTGTTCCCGCGTCGGAAGGCGGAAGAAGGTGTTGGTCAGCAGGAGACGGTGTTCCGCACACGTTTGCAGAAGAAGGAGGCCGCTATCTTTACGGTTACTGAGACTCTGAGGACCCAACACTCCCTGCCAGGCAGCGTGGTCCGTACCGAGGCGGGGGTTGAAATAACCAAGGAAAATTAGCTTGTCGTCTTTCGGCACAGTCGCCAGCAGGGCCTGCAGGTTCTCGTAGAATTTGTCCTTCGCTGCTTGAGAGCTCGCCATTGTGGGTGCGTAGGCGCTGATGATGGTGGCGGACTTGTCATTCCGAAGAGGCAGGCGGTGGCTCATCAGGCGATCATTGATACCCTGCGGCAGACAGGGCAGACGTCCCACGATGTCGTTCCGGATGGCAAAGGCAACACCAGCGTCGCGTCGCTCTGCCTTTGGCCGGCCGCTCCAGAAGAAGGTGTAGCCAGCACCCACCTCCAGCTGACCCTGCTCAGAGAATCGGGTCTCGCTGAGAGCAGCAATGTCCACCTTGTAACGCGCCAGTTCCCGAGCGACTTGCGCCATCTTCCGTTCCGGCCGGTTGCTTCTAGGATTGTCTAAAAGGGAACGAACATTGCAGGCTACTAGTGTGAGTGGACTCACCCGAGTAGCCTTGAAGGTATGGCGAGGGGGATGTGGACGGGGGGTATTGTTGTTTGTTTGAGTTTTACGACCGTGTATTCTGCGAGCCGCGGCCGGTTGCAGACGTGAGACCCAGCATTTGTTTAGGGCACCTTTTCTATCCCCTTACTCTGCGAGGAGGCAATCAGTGCTATCCCTAAATAGGGCTGCTCAGACATCCCAGGCGCCTGCCGAACTCCACTATGGGTCACGGTTTTGTTTTAGTGGGAGAACGACCCGAGTTAGCCTGGGCCGCCTACGGGGTTGCTGTCGCCCCCACCGTAGGACTTTTTGAGAGGGGGGAGTTTGGAAGTTCGGGAGCCAGACATACCGGGCGTGGAGGCACACACAACACCGGAGACCCTCACCTGGTTTAGCCCGCCGGTCGTGACGGTTGCCCGGGGTGTGGCCGCTGGGAAGAACCCAACTTCGAGGAGCCACAGGTGAGAGTTGGGTACCAGTTAGAGGCGGCCACAGGAGCATTCACCACCTGTACGAGACAAATGGAGCGACCAAAGTCTATCTGTGTGGTGCTACTGCTAAATAGTGTGTAAAAAACACACAATGTTTAAGTATTATCTTTTTGCCCGCACGTTTTAGGCCAATTTCAGGAGAACGAAACTAACGTTGTGTACTTAGACAAATTCCGTCACACGTTTTGCAAAAGGTGTGCAGTTACTTCGCCTACAAGGTTCGCTACAGCAACAGTTGCTCGGAGATTCCGGAGTTTCCAATCGCTCCGGAAATATCTCTGGAACTCTTGATGGCGGCCAATTTTCTGGACTGTTGAGACGGCCATTTGCTGACCCCTTACTCTCATTCGGCTAACATACACACCCGCCCCACCCCTGCCCCCCACTATCTTCTAAGTTCACCCTCTGTTCCACCTCTGTGGAACAGTTTTTTTTCTCTCAGTGTTCTTCTTTGTTGTTGTTTGAGCATCAGGCAAATAAATTTGTGCTTTGGAGCGCATCCCTGACTTTTTCTCGCAGTTCTAAACGACACCAGGATTGGACTTACTTGCAGTCTACAGCTGCCCCAAATCAAACGTACATTGGCTTGTCTCCTCACGGCTATCGACGGCAACGTAACTGGACTTCACCTTGTGAGTTTTTGCTCCGCGTTCATTTGTGTCACTGTTGTTGACCGGGCGTCGCGAGCAACCTGCCCCGGCACAGCCTTCTTCTTCCTGGAGGAAGGGGAGAGTGGTGATTGGACAGCGTCAGTGTCGGACGCCGCCGTGAAAATCCACGTGAATGCTGCCAGCGGGACATTTTTTTCGGTGACTCCTGGCACATGGGCTTTCAGCCCAAAGTAACCATGCCTAAATGCTGTAATCTCTGCTAATATCCCCTATGTTAAACTTGAAAAGTCCAGTCGGCAGACGCGTGTTTCCGGTACTTCTGCATGGGGCCTGTGAAATTACAAGGGTACTGAAAATATGAGGGGGTTGACAGGCTTTATAAGCGTCTATTTGTTATTATCGATCGTTTCCACGCCGCCTGCATTGCGAGGTCGGCGTTTTGAGGCCATTTGGACTGGGAGAGGGAGGGGTGGGGGAGGTAGGTAGCTACCAGATAGGTATGCCCGTGAAAATCCTTAGACAACTACTGGCGTGATACCCACAATGACTACAACACGCCGACTTCGCGATGCAGGCGGCGTGTGAACGATCGACATTAACAACTAGACGTTTGTAAACCCTGCCAACCCCTCATATTTTAATTACCCTTGTAGTTGTTCAGGCCCGATGAAGAATTACCGGAGTCAATCTTGTGGAGCCGATTATGTAGGCGATGGCTTTCAGCTATTTTTGCTTCAACCTGCCCATAAACAACCAATTGTTCGTTTTACACGGGATTGATAGGTGTTCAGTCCTTATACTTGCTGTAAGGTGTCTTGTTTTGATAATTGGCCACTGAAGGTCGAGAATGCTCTAATTTTACATGTGCTGGGTGACTTCTGTGTTGTTAGGAGCCTGACACGTGATGTTGTGTTCTCGAGGGTTCCAAACTACTTTTGGCTTTCTATCGAGACAGCAGGAGGCCTCGACGCTTGAGGTATTCATACTAATCTGAGTGGGGGCTAGCCAGAACTTTCACAGATTTCAGTTTAGTTTTATTAAGGGAGGGATAAGCGCACGCATCTGCACTCCCCACGGGTTGCATAAGACCGAATAAACCTCGCGAATACACAAACAACACTGAAAAGGAGATTGCTTGCATGCGGCAAGCAAGTAACTGTCCAAAGACTTAAAACGATATACAACATTACCTACGTAACTATTGCAAGTAGTATGTGCGTGTAGGGTTGTATTACAGCGTTGCATAAAGTGGGTGCGTGGCTGATATATGAATTGCTTGATATGCGTCGAGTATGGCCTTAAAGTAATCAATGGGCAGAGCGTCCCACGCTGCGCAATTCTGTTGCTTAAGAAAAACTTGCGTTCATCGATCTCAGCTTTCTTTGTGCATAATTTAAATGGATGACCGCGCAAAGTGGGCGCATTAACCCGAGTAAAAATGGTTGGGGACAACGCAGCAGTCAAGGCAATTTATGGTACGGGTAGTTAGTATTGGATCTCTCTTAGCTACCCATAGTAGAAAGGAAAGAGGTTGAGGGTCAACCGTCTGTTTTCCTAGGGCGGTGGCCTCAAACCTTTGTCCATTTTCGTCGTCTGCCTCTGAACCTTCTGTAAGATGATGCAGTCCTTGACGATCTCCATGCCTGTAGGGTCAAAGCTGGAACAACTGTGGCGCAGGCTCCTGGGTTTGACGAATAAGCAGCAGTTAGTCCTTTAGCAATTGTGGGAAACAGATCAGCTAAATCGCGTACCTATGATAGGGCACATATCAGGCAGGTAGTATAGCCTCGTTAATGTTGTGCACCATCTGACAACGCTGCTGTCGCCTCACAGACTGGGGCCCCAACTTGTAGACCGGTCTCAACTGTATCCTTGCAAAACTCCACGAACATTAAGGACTTACGATGTGGTCTCCACAACCAGCTAAATGAGCTGTGTAATCAGCTGAAACTAGCAAAAATCTAAGTATTTAAATCTTGGCAAAAACATTAAATCAGCCTGCGACAGGAGAATACGTGAACATCCACTCTAAAATTTGCAATCGTTCCGAGATTACGTTCTTTGGCCATATGCTGGGTCTCACCATCAGCCAGGTTTAGAAAAGTATTCCCATATTTTTCCTCTCCGGCCATAGGTATCAAAGGAAGATTGAAGTAGTGCGACCACCCCACTAAAACGATGCCCCTATAGAGGACGAAACCCTTGAACGCGAACGATACTTGTGACCTTATATAACGGAATGGAAGGAGGATCTTAGCCCAAGCAGACTATCTCATGTTGTCTAGCAATCCGGGATCGAGGCCGTAGTGAGGACCTTGCTCGGATTTGAACCTAGGGCACGTAAGCTTGATTTTGACTACGCCCTGCTGATTTCCGTAAAGTTGTCGGAAAGGCCCATTTTAGTCTCCCCATCTGTGGGTCGAAATGCCATTGTTCATTGGAATCCCCTTGTACTTTCTGACTAATGCCGCGTGCCTTCTATTTAAAGCTTAGGGTCCGACGAGCCTCAGTGCAACCAGGCCGGTGTTGGGGCATAGCAAACCGACATTTTGCCTCAAGCGTCAAGGATCACCGGGGACAACTAGGACATGGAACAGAATGGGCATATAGTGTTAGGGATTAGCACTACATCTTCCTTATACTTTGCACGCCCATCGTGTTTTTTTATCGGCGAGACAATGTAAAGGCAACTGTGGATGGGCGTAGGCGCACTGGCTGACGTAGCCAAGAAACTACTCATCTTGTGCCGCACACGAACTGCCCCGTAAAGCCACGTGCACCAGGCCTCCGAGTCTGGTTCCCGATATCTCACGAGGAGGGAATGTCATAAAGGCCACACACTGAAGACGAGCTATTGCAGTATGACTCGTTGCGAAGGAGAGGGCAGTCATAAATTTATGATTTTATGATTTTATTTTAACTGCAATATCTTAGATGAGCCTTATCCAACCTGGATGTTCGTCGCCCTTCGTTTTCACAGCGAGTTTAAAGTGCCTGAATCGAACTGCCAGAGGACGTCATACGGGTGGATACGACTGCCACACTCGAACATAAACTGTATTTATATTCGCTTGACAATTATCGTTCCTTCTTTCAGTAAGGAACAAAAGCTTTGAACATACATACAGATAACGGTGATATCTAGTATTTGCCAAAGGTTATCATCGAAACTGTGCCCAGACTCGACTGTTAAAAACAGTTTCCTTCTACTTGAATATGTTATTCACTTCTTTGTAATGACATGTCTTTCAACTGCAATTTTGCAGTTAAATTATTTTTTATTAATAGGGTCTTCAAAGGCAATGCCTATTACCCTTAAATAAACTGAACTATACTGAACTATTGCGAAGAGACTGCACAGACTCACTGTGAATAAGAATAAGCCTCACTTCCTATTCGGTTTAATGTGCACCAGTAGCCTGTGCGAGCCAGTCTTTCTGCCGAAGACGTGGCCTAGGGGGCAGTGCCGGATAGTAACTCTGTCTTGACACCGAGGCCAGTTGGGGAGTGCAAGAGAACCTCCGTCTCAGTCGTATTTATGAAATCAGTTGACGTAGCACGTACGACTATCGTAGCCCATATAACGCACGCCATGAGCCAGTATGGCCATGAAGTTTGTAGTGAAAGTTCATGATGAAATTGGGAGCCACTGAAACATCAGCCTGGCCGATAACGAGCACATTTGAGGCTAATATTTCCGCTCATTACTCCCTATAAAACCATGATACTTCTAGTGTGAATAAGCCAACTAGTCGGCCTCGAAGTCCCTACCAACTTTTTGACGGCTGAAATTTCGCCGTGCCACTGAACTAAAATATTGGGGGATTAAAGATGAACTTTCAATAAGTACCGTAAAAAACGCAGAACGAAGGCCCGAGTACTTACCGACACAATTAGAAAAAAACAATGAAAGCCTAGTGCAGTCATTCCCTCTAGGCCAAAGCAGAGATCCACTGGGCGATCCCAATCACCGTCTACAGTGGATGCCAAAACTCATGACGCGCCGTTCGCATATATTCGTCAGCGAAGTATCGAATTAACGAGTTTTTTAAACGGGTAACTTACTATAAAACGTTTTTAATTGATCGTCGGCATATAAGATGTCGACTTTTGTTGTGACCGTTCATTTTTCTCGGCAATGAGTTTTCATGTTTCGATGAATCTGTCAATATGACGCAAATGGCCATCTCCATTGGAAGGAATATCCAAAAGCTCACTACTTTGGTAGATGCTTTTAAGAACTATCTTATTTTGAAGGTTTTTATAAACATAGAATAGGATCAAACTTTATTGCAAATCGATTGAAAACAGTCAACATCTTGAAATATTCAAAATATTTAGAGGACGATTTGAAACAAGTTGTACTCAAACACCTGAAATATCAATAAAGAAATTTGCGAAACGATATTTCTTTTAAATTTAAAAGAAATATCGTTTCGCGCTTGACCCACCTGCGACTAGCTCTTGAGTGCGTTGGCGCGAGATTAAGCGGCGTAGCATGCTCATTTTCCTATGTAATGCCAACAGGGAGTCCGTTTGCGCTGAGGACTGTGAGGAGCCTATGACAACCCCTTGTCATATTAAATTACGGTCTTACCTGGGCGTTCAGAGCACCTGCCTGTAGACAAAGTGTCATTTGAGGATTCATACGCGGCATTTGGATTGGCTTCCTATTCCAGATTTTTTTTTGAATACGCAACCTACTGGTGATAGCGGCGGTGTTGTGTCCCATAAGTATACCGAGTCCTGTTCCTTGCTTCGACGAGGCCTCTTTGATTGTCGTTGGTAGCTCATGGTAAAATCTACAACCGCACAGTTAGGTATATGTTATGGGGTGTTAATCCATAAGCTATTGCCACTTCTAGGACGTTGCGTAGGTGGGTATGGGCAATATTTGATTCAATAGCCCATTCCCTAACCCTATCACGAGTAGACATTTGCGAGGGTATACAACTCTCAGTGCTGCTTTCCTCTTCCTCTGACGACAAATCACTATATACATCGCTGTCATCCGCGTGCGCTACTGCAGATGACCACAACGATGATAAATGTACATCTACGGGCACCTACATCCAAGTTCGATTGCTGGACGATGCAGATGTGCCTTCGTCATCAGCATTTACCCGTTTGTGCTTGGATATACACCTATTCACTCCCTCCGTAACTTCATGGCATATTTCTTCCTTATCGCCTTCTAATTGTCCTTTTACTTGGCTGCCTAAATATAATAGAATGTTGATACACAAAAAAAGGGATAAAGTATAGAAAAAGGGAATATAAATGCGGAAATGAGTCGCTTATAAGTGCAGGCAGCAATAAGGTCACACGCGCACGCCACGGCCAGTGAAAGTGAAATGGCGCGCACCCACGCCGGATCTTCGCACACTAACAACACGCCAACCAATAATGGCTCGGTGACGTTATAGAGATTAACCAATGATTACGAGCTATGTCCTATCTCGACATGTCGAGATTATTGGATATCAGGGCAATATCGACATGCTATTAGGGAAATACGAAAAATGGTATGCTTACGCTATCATCTGACAATTATAATTACATTTATTCGTCAAATTTACAGGGATTGTCCATGTTTTCAGAAGTTGATGTTATTTTTGATAAATTTAGTACAGCTTAGCAAAATGATATTAATTTTTTGAATCTCCTTTACGTTTTAAATTTGTTCTTTAATATTTTAAAACTTTATTACATTCGTTGATGCCGGTTTGCGAGTGATTATCAATCTTTCGTACATTCCATCATTTTGACTGAGTTAGGTCACACACAGTATACGATCTGAAAGAAATAACGACTTAACGTATTCGCACTGCGGAATTCGCATCCTCCCTCAGTCAATTACGACCATCCCTCTCGGAGAAGCCAACAATTAAAAACATTTGCATCCTGGACTTTGAGACAAACAACATACCTCCTATTATTAATTGGTTTATTTAAGGCTTCACCTATTCTCGCCATAGTTTTAGAAAAGGTAAATTACCTTATTCTAAAAATTCTTTATGTCTCGTATTTTCGTACACTACATATGCATCTCATGAAATGTTAGCAGAAATTCAGAAGTGTTTTCTCGATTAGAAAATATTACTTATGCGGTATTTTGTAATATTCAGTAGTATGAAATATAATTCCAAGATATTTCATTCATGTCTGGCTGCTGACCTTCTTTCGGGTCATATGAAAAAACTGCACTCTGCAATCCATGATCACTGAAGTAGTATAAATTTATCCGACTGATTTTCAATGTCCATATATTTTTCAGAAAACATGCCCAAAACGTATTCGTTCTGGTACAAAATTGGTAGCAGCTTACGTCTCCTTGAAAATTTCTTACTTAAAGAAAGTGCAGGTTCGACTATAAAAGCTCTCGGAGAACGGTTGTTGAACATACGCGTACTTTCGATAAATTTTAATCGTGCCCTCTTTAAGAACTGCGTGGTAGATGCGCTGGATCAACACGGGGGCTATATCAGGACATCGCAGGCGTTATTTCGACTGAGCTCTCATAATAAATGCCGAACATGGGGTGTGGTGGCATGCGTAGGTGCAGGCTCATGCCACACCAGTAACTTTGCCATTTATGGCTCTCCTACTACGTGGGATCTGGTCAGGAGCATATCCGGCCGCGCCAGCCACCTGCGCCTGACCCACCCCTTGTCTTTTTGACGGACAGGCGGGGTTGGGGAAGAGAGAGTGTGGTAGATGCAGTGAAAGTCTACTACATCTTAAAACTAATTCACGCGCAAGTCACCGCCATGTTGTGGCCCATACGGTGGACATGGTCAAAAACGACGGTTGAACTGTCATCGTCCTTGGGCCGGTACGTTTACATAGGAACGGGATAACAGTTAAAACATGCGATGAATAATGTTTGTCTTTTCGTACCAATCAAGGAAACAACACATGCTACTAATGAAAAAAAGTAGCAATGATATTACAGAATAGGAGGTAGGTACTCTGATACGGGTTGCGATCCCCTAATGTTAAGTGGAAGGAATCATTCGGCGTGCGGCCTGGGAGGGGATGAAGTTGGGTACTGCTTGGTTGTTATTAGCTTCGGGAACGGACAGAACAAAATCGGTCGCTTTGATCTTAATCTCTCATTCACCTCGTGCACAAGTCTCGGGCCATTAATAGGTTAGCATGCAGCAGCGTTATTGAATGAAGTTCAAATATGTTTTTAATATTTAAATGTTATTCAGCATAGGAGTTGTGGAGAAAGTTTTTGCCTCCCTCTTTATGTCACTCACGTAAATATAGGGGAAATGTGGAACAAAGCAGGTTGAAACCCATGTTCGGGTAGGGCCTACGCTTTAGATACCCCTTTTTTGTTTGGTACCCTTTGTCAGTCAGCCCAAGTCTGAATGTTAGGTAATTCCCACCAGATTTCTTTGGACATTTAGCCTGAGGTAGTCCAAAGCTGTAACGTTAGGCCACGCGTCTTTTGGCGTTTCATTCGTGATTGGGAATATTTTTACAGTTTATGCGTACTGAATTTCGATTTGCGAGGAGAAGAGGAAAGCCAGCTGTGGACATAGTGTATCATGCACAGAAGTTTGCTGGTGGTTAGAGCTCTAACGCGTGGCTGCTATTGGTTTGCGCGCGCCTGTCCGCTAAAGTGAAGTGGGCCAAAACCAGTATAGTTTCATTTCTTAAAATAAACCTTGGCTTACCCCCCAAACCCAGTAAGTCCCGGGCAAAAAAAAGCAGGCTAAATTAAACCTGAGGAAATACCAATTATTCCTTTGAACTGACGGGCATATTCCTTCCACTTAACGTGGGGATCGCAACCCGTATCAAGAGTACCTACCTCCTATTCTGTAATATCATTTGCTACTTTTTTCGTGGTAGCATGTGTTGTTCCTTGATTGGTACGAAAAGACAAACATTATTCATCGCATGTTTTAGCTGTTATCCCGTTCCTGCATGTAAACGTACCGGCCCAAAAGGACGATGACGTTTCAGCAGTCGAACTTTTGACCATATCCACCGTATGGAGCCCGCAGCTATGGCGGTGACTTGCGCGTGGAGTGGATTTTAAAGATGTAGTAGACTTTCACTGCATCTACCGCTCTCTCTTCCCCAACCCGCCTGTCCGTCAAAAAGACAAAGGGGGTGGGTCGAGGCACCAGGTGGCTGGCGCGGCCGGATATGCTCCTGACCAGATCCCACGTAGTTGGGAGAGCCATAAATAGCAAAAGTTGCTGGTGTGGCATGAGCCTGCACCTACGCCATGCCACACCCCATGTTCGGCATTTATTATGAGAGCTCCAGTCGGGAAATACTTGCCTGCGATGTCCTGATACCAGCCCGTGTTGGTCCAGCGCATCTACCACGCAGTTCTTAAAGAGGGGCACGATTAAAATTTATCGAGAAGTACGCGGCCGTTCAACAACGGCGTTCTCCGAGAGCTTTGCGGTCGGGACCCTGCACTTTCTTTAAGTAGAAATTTTCAAGGAGACGTAAGCTGCTACCAATTTTGTACCAGAACAGGAATACGTTTTGGGCATGTTTTCTGAAAATATATGGACATTGAAAATCAGTCGGATAAATTTTATACTACTTCAGTGATCATGGATTGCAGAGTGCAGTTTTTCATATGACCCGAAGAAGATTGGCAGCCAGACATGAATGAAATATCTTGGAATTATATTTCATACTACTGAATATTACAAAAATACCGCATAAGTAATATTTTCTAAATCGAGAGACACTTCCTGAATTTCTGCTAACATTTCATGAGATGCATATGTAGTGTGCGAAAATACGAGACATAAAAGAATTTTAGAATAAGGTAGTTACCTTTTCTAAAACCATGGCGAGAATAGGTGAAGCCTTAAATAAACCAATTAATAATGGGGAGTGTTGTTTTGTCTCAAAGTCCAGGATGCAAATGTTTTTAATTGTTGGCTTCTCCGAGGGATGGTCGTAATTGACTGAGGGGAGGGATGCGGAATTCCGCAGTGCGAATACGTATCGTGTGTAAAAGTATCTCGGCCTATTTAAGTCGTTATTTCTTTCAGATCGTATACTGTGTGTGACCTAACTCAGTCAAAATGATGGAATGTACGAAAGATTGATAATCACTCGCAAACCGGCATCAACAGATGTAATAAAGTTTTAAAAATATTAAGAAACAAATTTAAAACGTAAAAGGAGATTCAAAAATTAATATCGATGCTAAGCTGTACTAAATTTATCAAAAATAACATCAACTACGAAAACATGGACAAATCCTGTAAATTTGACGAATAAATGTAAATATAATTGTCAGATGATAGCGTAAGCATACCATTTTTCGTATTTCCCTAATAGCATGCCGATATTGCCCTGATATCCAATAATCTCGACATGTCGAGATAGGACATAGCTCGTAATCATTGGTTAATCTCTATAACGTCACCGAGCCATTATTGGTTGGCGTGTTGTTAGTGTGCGAAGATCCGGCGTGGGTGCGCGCCATTTCACTTTCACTGGCCGTGGCGTGCGCGTGTGACCTTATTGCTGCCTGCACTTATAAGCGACTCATTTCCGCATTTATATTCCCTTTTTCTATACTTTATCCCTTTTTTTGTGTATCAACATTCTATTATATTTAGGCAGCCAAGTAAAAGGACAATTAGAAGGCGATAAGGAAGAAATATGCCATGAAGTTACGGAGGGAGTGAATAGGTGTATATCCAAGCACAAACGGGTAAATGCTGATGACGAAGGCACATCTGCATCGTCCAGCAATCGAACTTGGATGTAGGTGCCCGTAGATGTACATTTATCATCGTTGTGGTCATCTGCAGTAGAGCACGCGGATGACAGCGATGTATATAGTGATTTGTCGTCAGAGGAAGAGGAAAGCAGCACTGAGAGTTGTATACCCTCGCAAATGTCTACTCGTGATAGGGGTTAGGGAATGGGCTATTGAATCAAATATTGCCCATACCCACCTACGCAACGTCCTAGAAGTGGCAATAGCTATGGATTAACACCCCATAACATATCACCTAACTGTGCGGTTGTAGATTTTACCATGAGCTACCAACGACAATCAAAGAGGCCTCGTCGAAGCAAGGGAACAGGACTCGGTATAGCTTATGGGACACAACACCGCCGCTATCACCAGTAGGTTGCGTATTCAAAATAAAAATCTGGAATAGGAAGCCAATCCAAATGCCGCGTATGAATCCTCAAATGACACTTTGTCTACAGGCAGGTGCTCTGAACGCCCAGGTAAGACCGTAATTTAATATGACAAGGGGTTGTCATAGGCTCCTCACAGTCCTCAGCGCAAACGGACTCCCTGTTGGCATTACATGGGAAAATGAGCATGCTACGCCGCTTAATCTCGCGCCAACGCACTCAAAGAGCTAGTCGCAGGTGGAAAGTCAAGCGCGAAACGATATTCTTTAAATTTAAAAGAAATATCGTTTCATAAATTCTTCAATGATATTTCAGGTGTTTGAGGTACAACTTGTTTCAAATCGTCCTCTAAATATTTTTGAATATTTCAAGATGTTGACTGTTTTCAATCGATTTGCAATAAAGTTTGATCCTTATTCTATGTTTATAAAACCTTCAAAATAAGATAGTTCTTAAAGCACTACCAAAGTAGTGAGCTTTTGGATATTCCTTCCAATGGAGATGGCCATTTGCGTCATATTGACAGATTCATCCAAACATGAAAACTCATTGCCGAGAAAAATGAACGGTCACAACAAAAGTCGACATCTTATATGCCGACGATCAATTAAAACGTTTTATAGTAAGTTACCCGTTTAAAAACTCGTTAATTCGATACTTCGCTGACGAATATATGCGAACGGCGCGTCATGAGTTTTGGCATCCACTGTAGACGGTGATTGGGATCGCCCAGTGGATCTCTGCTTTTGGCCTAGAGGGAATGACTGCACTAGGCTTTCATTGTTTCTAATTGTGTCGGTAAGTACTCGGGCCTTCGTTCTGCGTTTTTACGGTACTTATTGAAAGTTCATCTTTAATCCCCCAATATTTTAGTTCAGTGGCACGGCGAAATTTCGGCCGTCAAAAAGTTGGTAGGGACTTCGAGGCCGACTAGTTGGCTTATTCACACTAGAAGTATCATGGTGCTCTTATAGGAGTAATGAGCGGAAATATTAGCCTCAAATGCTCGTTATCGGCCAGGCTGATGTTTCAGTGGCTCCCAATTTCATCATGAACTTTCACTACAAACTTCATGGCCATACTGGCTCATGGCGTGCGTTATATGGGCTACGATAGTCTGTACGCTACGTCAACCGGATTTCACAAATACGACTAGGGAGACGGAGTGTTCTCTCAGCACTTCAACTCGCTGGCACTCAGGTGTCAAGAGACAGAGCTACTATCCGGCACTGCCCCTAGGCCACGTCTTCGGCAGAAAGACTGGCCTCGCACAGGCCTTGGTGCAATAGCATTAAACCGAATAGGAAGTGAGGCTTTATTTCATTCACAGTGAGTTCGGTGCAGTCTCTTCGCAATAGATTCAAGTATAGTCTCAGCTTCTTATTTATAGGGTAAGCTAGGCATTGCCTTTGAAATATCCTATTATTAATAAAATAATTTAACTGCAAAATTGCAGCAAGGAAAGAGCACATGTCATTACAAAGAAGTGAATAACATATCAGAAGCAAAAGGAAACCGTTTTAACAGTCGAGTCTGGCACAGTTTCAATGATAACCTTTGGCAAATACAGATATCACCGTTATCTGTATGTAGTTCACAAAGCTTTTGTTCCTTACCGAAAGAAGAAACGATAATTGTCAAGCGAATATAAATACAGTTTATGTTCGAGTGTGGCAGCTCGTATCCACCCGTATGACGTCCTTCTGGCAGTTCGATTCAGGCACTTTTTAAACTCAAGCAGGAAAACGAAGGGCGACGAACATCCAGGTTGGGATGGGCGCTCATCTAAGATATTGGTAGTTAAAATAAAATCATAAAAACGGCGTAAATTTATGACTGCCCTCTCCTTCGCAACGAGTCATACCAGCTCGTCTTCAGTGTGGCCTTATGACATTCCCTCCTCGTGAGATATATCGGGAACCAGGCTCGGAGGCCTGGTGCACGTGGCTTCATTTAAGCCTGTGTGCGGCACAAAGATGAGTAGTTTCACATGTCAGCCAGTGCGCCTACGCCCATCCACAGTTGCCTTTACATTGTCTCGCCGATAAAACACGATGGGCGTGCAAAGTATAAGGAAGATGTAGTATAATCCCTAACACTATATGCCCATTCTGTTCCATGTCCTAGTTGTCCCCGGTGATCCTGACGCTTGAGGCAAATGCGCTGGTTTGCTATGCCCCAACACCGGCCTGGTTGCACTGAGGCTCGTCGGACCCTAAGCTTTAACAGAAGGCACGCGGCCTTTAGTCAGAAAGTATGCGATTCCCAATGAACAGCTGAATCCAATAAGATGGGAGACTAAAATGGGCCTTTCCGACAACTTTACGGAACCGTAGCAGGGCGTAGTCAAAATCGCTTACGTGCCCTAGGTTCAAATCTCGAGCAAGGTCCTCACTACGGCCCGATCCCGATTGCTAGAACATGAGATAGTCTGTTTGGCCAATATCCTCCTTCCATTCCAAGGTTATATAAGGTCACAAGTATCGTTCGCGTTCAAGGGTTTCGTCCTCTATAGTTACTGTTTTAGGCGGGTGGTCGCATTCATCAATCTTCCTTTGATACCTGTTGGCCGGAGAGGAAAATATGAATACTTTTCAACCTGGCTACTGATGGGTGAGACCCAGCATTATTATGGCCAAAGAACGTTATCTCGGAACGATTGCAAAATTTTAGAGTGGATGTTCACGTATTCCTCCTGTCGAACATCGTTTTTGCCAAGATTTTAAATGCTCAGATTTTTGCTAGTTTCAGCTGATTACACAGCTCATTTAGCTGGTTGCGTGGAGACCACATCCCAAGTCCTTAATGTTCGTGGAGTTTTGCAAGGATACAGTTGAGACCGGTCCACCTGAAGTTGGGGCCCAGTCGCTGAGGCGACAGCAGCGTTGTCAGATGGTGCACAGCAGTAACGAGGCTATACTACCTGCCTGATATGTGCCCTATCATAGGTACGCGACGTAGCTGATCTGGCTTCCCACAGTTGCTAGGACTAACTGCTGCTTATTCGTCAAACCCAGGAGCCTGCGCCGCAGTTGTTCCAGCTTTGACCCTACAGGCATGGAGATCGTCAAGGACTGCATCATCTTGCCAGAAGGCTCTAGAGGCCGGACGGCGAAAATGGACAGAGGTTTGGGGCCACCGCCCTAGGAACAGACGGTTGACCCTCAACCTCTTTCCTTTCTACCATGGGTAGCTAAGAGAGATCCAATACTCAACTACCCGTACCATAAATTGCCTTGACTGCCGCGTTGTCCCCAACCATACTCGGGTTAATGCGCCCACTTTGCGCGGTCATCCATTTAAAATTATGCACAAAGAAAGCTGAGATCGATGAACGCAGGTTTTCTTAAGCAACAGAATTGCGCAGCGTGGACGCTCTGCCCATTGATTTGCTTTAAAGGCCATACTCGACGCATATCAAGCGAATTCATATATCAGCCACGCACCCACTGTGCAACGCTGTAATACAACCCTACACGCACATACTACTTTTGCAATAGTTACGTAGGTAATGTTGTATATCGTTTAGAGTCTTTGGACAGTTGCCTCGCCGCATGCAAGCAATCTCCTTTTCAGTGCGTTGTTTACGTGTATTCGCGAGGTTTATTCGGTCTTATGCAACCCGTGGGAGTGCAGATGCGTGCGCTTATCCCTCCTCCTTAATAAACTAAACTGAAATCAAAGTTCTGCAGCCCCCACTCAGATTAGTATGAATACCTCAAGCGTCGAGGCCTCACTGACAATGTCTCGATAGAAAGCCAAAAGTAGTTTGGAACCCTCGAGAACACAACATCACTGATGTCGGGCTCCTAACAACACAGAAGTCACCCAGCACATGTAAAATTAGAGCATTCTCGACCTTCAGTGGCTGCAATTGTCAAAACAAGACACCTTACAGCAAGTATAAGGACTAGAACACCCTATCCGTCCCGTAGTAAAACGAACAATTGGTTGTTTATGGGCGGAGTTGAAGCAAAGAAAAGCTGAAAGCCATCGCCTACATAATCGGCTCCATCTAAGATTGACTCTCGGTAATTGCCTTCATCGCCTGAATACAACTACAAAGGGTCAATTAGAAATGTGAGGGGTTGGCAGGGCTTTACAAACGTCTAGTTGTTAATGTCGATCGTTCACACGCCGCCTGCATCGCTGAGAAGTCGGCGTGTTGTGAGTCATTGTGGGTATCACGCCAGGAGTTGTCTAAGGATTTTCACGAGCGCCGCACCTATACTGGTAGCTGCCTACCTCACCCCTCCACTCTCCCAGTCCAAATGAGCCTCAAAGCGCCGACCTCGCAATGCAGGCGGCGTGGAAACAATCTGATAATAACAAATAGACGCTTATAAAGCCTGTCAACCCCCTCATATTTTCGAGTACCCTACTGTCACAGGCATGCAGAAGTACTCGGACACACGCGTCTGCCGACTTAAGGACTTTTCAAGTTTAACATAGGGGATATTATTAGCAGAGATTACAGCATTTTAGGCATGGTTACTGGGCTGAAAGCCCGTGTTGCGGAGTCACCGATGTCCCGCTGGCAGCATTCACGTGGATTTTCACGGCGGCGTCCGAGACCGACGCTGTCAACCACCCCTCTTCCTCCAGGGAAGAAGAAGGCTGTGCTGGGGTAGGTTGCTCGCGACGCCCGGTCAACAGGACACAAATGAACGCGGAGCAAAACTCACAAGGTGAAGTCCAGTTACGTTGCTGTCGATAGCCGCAGGAGAGACAAGCCAATGTACGTTTGATTAAAGCGCTGTAGGACTCGTGCTAAGTCCAATCCTGGTGTCGTTTAGAACTGCGAGAAAGTCAGGGATGCGCTCCAAAGCACAAATTTATTTTGCCTGATGCTCAAACAACAACAAAGAAGAACACTGAGAGAGAAAACTGTTCCACAGAGGTGGGAACAGAGGGTGAACTTAGAAGATAGTGGGGCAGGGTGGCGGGTGTATGTTAAATGAATGAGAGCGGTATCAGCAAATGGCCGTCTCAACAGTCCAGAAAATTGGCTGCCATCGATATTCGGTGATATTTCCGAGCTGATTGAACCCGAATCTCCTTGTTAACCATTGTTACAGTAGCGAACCCGTAGGCGAAGTAACTGCACACCTGCAAAACGTGACGGTAATTTAACTGGAAGTACACAACGTTAGTTTCTTGTTCTCCTGAAATTGGCCTAAAACGTGCGGGCAAAAGATAATAATTTTAAACATTGTGTGCTTCTTTACACACTATTTAGCAGAAATGGCCACATAGACTTGGTCGCTCCATTTGTCTCGTACAGGTGGTGAATGCTCCTGTGGCCGCCTCTAACTGGTACCCAACTCTCACCTGGTGGCTCCTCGAAGTTGGGTTCTTCTAGCGGCCACACCCCAAGCAAATCCGCCTCGACCGGCGGGCTAAACCAGGTGAGGGTCTCCGGTGTTGTGTGTGCCCTCCACGCTCCGGTATGTCTGGCTCCCGAACTTCCAAACCCCCTCTCAAAAAAAGTCCTACGGTGGGGCGACAGCAACCCCGTAGGCGCTAACCTGGTCGTTCTCCACCAAAAACAAAACCGTGACCATAGTGGAGCCGCGCGCCTGGGATGTCTGGAGCAGCCCCATTTAGGATAGCACTGATTGCCTCCTCGCAAGGAAGAAAAGCAAGTTCGTTCGCTTGGCCCCTGGCCGTCTGCAACCGTCGCGGCTCGCAGAATACACGGTCAAAACCGCAAACAAACAACAATACTCTCGTCCACATCCCCGCCATACCTTCACAAGTTGCCGGTGGTTCACCTTCACACTAGTAGCCTGCAATGTCGTTCCCTTTAGACAATCCCAGGTGCCAACCGGGGTTTGAACAGCGATATGCCGGAACTGGCGTTGCTGTTGCGGATACTGCTGCTTCCCAGCGAGACCATTCTCTGAGCAGGGTCAGCTGGAGGTGGTGCTGTTAACCTTCTTCTGGAGCGGCCGGGCCAGTGCGAGCGACGCTATCGCTTGGTGTTTTGCCATCCGGAACGACATCGTGGACGTCTGGCCTGCCCGTTTAGTAGTATCAATGATTTAGAGCCACCGCCTGCCTCTTTCTGAATGATGTCCGGGCCACCATCATACCAGCTCCACGCACCAACAAGTGAATGCACAAAATTTTACCAGAACCCGCAGCCCCGGCCATGACTGCTCGTTAATTGACGTTTTCACTTTCCGGTTATTTTAACCCCGCCCTACGGACCACGCTGTCGGCAGGGAGGTTGGTCCTCAGAGTCTCAGTAATCGTAAAGATAGCGGCCTCCTCTTCTTCTGCAAACGTGCGGAACACCGTCTCCCGCTGACTCAACACCTTTCCGCCTTCCGACGCGGGTTGCTACGTGATGCACCTCGGTTGCGCTGGCAGCTGCTGAATATGTTCTCGTCCGGTTAGGATGGATAGGACGTGCTGGTAACCAAGGCAATCAGCGATGCCGATGGTAGACGGATCACCCCGTCAGCTCCTGTGATGATGCTTCGACTTCAACACCGATGAAGGCCCCAAGGTAAGAGGCCACCAGGTAAGTTAAATACTTTTTGCCAAATTTGCCTCGCTCAATGTTTTGATTTGAGTAACCAACAACACAGGAACTGTAGAACCTGTATGCTCCAGAGAATAACGCTACCGTAAAGACACGATGGTGTCAACTGTGTTCGCCCATTCCAGTGCATCAGCCCTCGAAGTCCTCGACGCGCACGCCATCAACACCCCAGGACTGGCTTGACGAGAATGACGCCGACATCAGCAACTACCAGAAGAAATGGACTACACAAAGCCTTACATGGGACCTTCGGACTGACGCCACCAGTTCTTGAGCTGCCGCCACCTTATATACGGCAACGGCTGCGGGAGATGCAGGACGCATGGATGGTCCACAAGGCTGAGGAAATCCACGGGTATGCGGACCGCAATGAAATGAAAAACTTTTTCAAAGCCATTAAGGCCCTCTACACCGTACCCGCATCAGGACCACACCGCTGTCAGCTCTGACGGAGAAATCCAAAATTCTGAAGCGTTGGGAAAGATCTTCGCCCGTATCCTTCGAATCGTCTGAACGTCACCGATAGGGTTCGCTCGAAAGCCATGGCTTCCACCGATACCGCGTAACAACCGACATTATCTTTACCACCCAATTGCTACAAGAAGCCAGGAAATGCGAACTCAATTTATACACCATTCGTGGATCTGACGAAAGCCTTTGACAGGTGGAATTGCGACAGACTCTGGAAAGTAATGCGCACCAGCTGTCAGTGAGGGGTTCACGAACATGATGCATCGCCATGACGGATTACGGTGCGGACACTGACAACGGGATTTCGAGTTCGAAGCATTCGCAATGATCAACGGAGGAAGCAGGCTGCGTATTGGCCCCCCACCCTGTTCAGTCTAATGTTCTCTGCTAGGTTGATGGACGTTTCAATGTGGTGAGTAGCCTGGGATCCACATCACCCACAGAACTGACGGACACCTCAACAGTCGGTGTATGGTGTTTCAACATCGTGTCTACGACTACAGTCCATGACTCTGTTTCCTTCGCGGACGACTGTGCCCCACACCGTGACGAGGCCATGCAAAGGAGAATGGAGCGCCGCAGGCTGCGCTTAATCTTTGGATAAATAATTAGTACAGCCAAAACGGTTGTCATGCACCAGCCGCCATCCAGCGCGGAATACAACGCCCCCGAATCAAAGTCAACGGCGCTCAACTCCAAAATGGAAACCTCGTTTATCTAGGAAGCACGCTGTCACGACACACGAGAATCGATGACGAGGTTGCCTTAACGGATCTCAAAGCTGTTAGGCCTTCGGCCGACTGCAGGCTTCCATGGAATCGCCACGGTATTCAATTCGAACGCCAAACTGAAATGTATACGACGGTCGTCTTGCCGACACAGCAATACGTAACCGAACGAAGCTACCA